>JABGLZ010000004.1:0-14924 GCA_014705045.1 Colletotrichum theobromicola | reverse complement strand
CGACGGGAGCCGTGGACTCGGCGGTGGGATTGGAAGAAAGAGAATCGCGGGGTGCAAGGCAATTCACACAATTCGATGGTGGGGTCGCACGTCGCGCTTGCACTGTGGATGCAGCTCACTGCAGGGGTCTTAAGGGGTACATCTGGGCACCCTACCTTAGGTACCGGAAGGATACTGCGGGGAAGCAGTAATGGCTACCTAGGTTTCTATCTCCATGACGGAGAGTTCAGCTATTCCCTCTTCAACAATCAGCTCTCCGTTTTCGACCTTCTCTTCGGAATTCTCTGCTATGATGATTTGCATTGAGGCTCGAGTGAACTGGGCCACATCGGTATCTGTTCCGCAGCTTCGTGCTCGCAGAGGGGAACTGGGATCACAGCTGGAACACGAGTAGTGTCTTTCAATGTTACTATGACGAAGCTGCACGGAAAGCTTATGCCGAGGCATCTCACTCGACCCCGATTCCGCGGCGCCCGAAGTGTTCATAAAATGCTAAACAAATCCAATCTCACTTCAGCAGTTCTCAGACTTGAGCCATCAGATCAGCTATCATCTTGCATGTTCCCCGGCTGGTCAATAACCTTTGCAAAGTCGCCAAAGCAATCTCAACAGACTTACCATCTTCAAGTTCATAACATAGACTAATCCCTTGTCAAAATGGGCGACGAAGGCGAAGGCCGCCCTCCCTACTCTTCCTATGCCGTCAGCATCTACCAACAGGGCATCATGGCAGGTCAATTGCCCATCGTGACGACAGACCCCAACAAGTTGGAGGAACAGGCCAGAAAGGCCATGGGCAAGGAGTGCTTCGGCTACGTCTTCGGAGGTGCTGGCGAGCTCTCTACCATGGACGCCAACCGCCTGGCGTTTAGGCAGTGGAAAATCATTCCTCGTTTCTTGAGGCCAACAAATCCAAGAGACCTCAAGACAGAGCTCTTTGGCGTGACCTACGGTACGTGTGCGATGCCCGGGGAGATGATCGTCCATGGCTAAGAAATGCCCAGAGTCACCAGTCCTTATGGCTCCCATCGGCGTCCAGGGTATCTTCCATGATGACAAGGAGACGGGACTCGCCTCGGCCTGCGCAGAGCTTGGCGTGCCCTACACCCTCAGCACGGCTGCGACCTCCACGATTGAAGAGGTGGCGTCCGTTATGGGCGACAGCCATCGTTGGTTCCAGCTCTACTGGTCCATGGACGACGACATCACCGGCTCTCTGCTGCGAAGAGCAAAGGCTGCAGGGTACAAGGTTCTTGTTGTGACTCTTGACACCGTGACGTTGAGTTGGAGGCCTGCGGATCTAGACCACGCCTACCTTCCGTTCATAACTGGTACGGGTAACGCGGTCGGCTTCAGCGATCCCGTCTTCCGAAAGAAGTTCGCGGCGGAGAACGACGGTGAGGAGATAGAGGACAATGTGATCAGCGCATCCCGGTACTGGATCAGCCAGGCCTTCCCGGGTGACCACCATACTTGGAAAGACTTGGCTCTTCTCAAGAAGCATTGGGATGGGCCCATTGTCTTGAAGGGCGTGCTGAGTGTAGAGGACGCCAAGTTGGCTGTTGAATATGGCATGGACGGCATCATCGTCAGTAACCACGGTGGAAGACAGCTCGACGGTGGCGTGGCCTCGCTGGAGATGCTCCCTGAGATCGTGGGTGCCGTAGGCGACAAGCTTACCGTCATGTTCGACTCGGGCATCCGCACTGGAGCAGATATCGCAAAGGCGCTCGCACTGGGAGCCAAAGCTGTCTTCATTGGTCGGCCAGCCATCTACGGCCTGGGCATCGCCGGAAAGGAGGGGGCGAAGGCTGTTATTGCTGGCTTGCTGGCTGACCTGGATCTGACGATGGGACTGTCCGGCTTCAAGAGCGTGTCGGAGTTGAAGCCGTCCATCTTACGCCAGGTTCGTTATGGCGGCGACGTTAAGGCTAACCTCTGATTGTGGATCGCGGGACGGATGAAAGCAGCCCGCCTTGGAATAGACTATCCATCGTTAGGCCGTCATCTAAGCTTAATTTGAAAGCGTCGATCGCGGGTCGTTCAGAAACTCCCCTCTGCCGAAGCTTGTCAGCATCGGCAACGCCCTACTGCCGCTGGCGACCAGTCTCGGAATGCATATCATCCGGTGATATGCAGAACGGGAATGAGAAATTCCAGAGGACTAACGCGTCGGCTGCTGGCGTTGCCATGAGCTAGAACCCTCTAATGCAAGCACCAATCTTGTCGTGCACCAAAAGCATTCCAGATCTGCTCCGCACTCTTAGAGAATTCCGAGCTTCAATCCGGCCAGAATCGTTGACCTAATCTTGGGTACTCTTTTCTGCCCATCCCTGGGGCAAAAGCCCCCTCGTTCACTGACACATTTGGGCTCATGGGACAATGTCTTAACCCACTTCGGATCCAACCGACCGCCCCCATCCAGCCCTCACATCCCCGAAACTGCATGATGTTGCCTGACGGCAATTATTGACAATATTCTTGCGAACCTGGATCGAAGCTTTCCTAGTCATCATAATCAGCATCGCGATACTTAGTAGGTATCTATCAAAGTGTAAACAGAATTTCAAAGTATGGCGTAAACCTCCACAAATTGGATGTGGCTGGGCTCAGAACGTAGAAGAAGACACCGATGTTGCCTGATGGCAACGAGCCAAGTGACGAGATGGTTTGTTTGTACGTGGAATGCCAACAGCTGCGCACCACGAGATTGACCGCCGCTAGCATGCATCCAGCGAGCCTTAGCCCAATAGCCCCGTGGAAAGATCTACAGCCGTGGAGATCTCTATGTGATGTCTCTGAGTAATCTCACGTTGAATGGTGCGGGCAAAGCGTCACCATGGTCTGCATGCCAACGACCATCGTGAAGCAATATAAGCTCTTCCCAGAAAACCACAAATGGAAAGGGGTCGAGGGAGCCCTTAAGCCACTGCCGCCGCACTCTCTTTCTCTTTCCGATCTCTACTCCATTCATCTTACATCCACATTCATAATCGTCACTCACACCTTCATTAATTGTAATCAAGATGCGTTCATCCACACTCATTATCGCCGCTGCTTCGGCGGCTTCAGTCCTCGGCGCTCCTTTGGAGAAGAGGGCAAACTACGATCCTCTCCCAGGTGGTGATGTGGCAATTCTCCAGTAGGTCCTCCCTCCTGCTCACGCTGAAAGTACACCATTTATGGATCGGTGAGCTGACCATCCCCAAGATATGCCCTGGTCCTCGAATACCTTGAGCGTGAGTTCTACTCACAAGGTCTGGCCAACTACACCGAGGCGGACTTCTGCGAGTTCGCCGGCGCCGACGACGGCAGCAGATTCTACAAGAACCTGCAAAACATCTACGAGGACGAGAAGGTCAGACTCACCTTCATGACTGAAGTCTTCCAAAGACTAACAAACCTTCCAGACCCACGTGGACTTCCTCAAGACAGCTCTCGGAGCCTCCTCCTTCCCTGAGCCCACCTTCACGTTCCCTACCACAAAGGCCCACGACTTTATCGCCCTCGCCTCGGTTCTCGAGGGCGTCGGCGTGTCGGCCTACCTCGGCGCCGCCGAGGTCATCGCAGACAAGGCCTACATCCACCCCGCCGGCTCCATCCTGACCGTCGAGGCCCGGCACTCGGCCTACGTCCGCGCCGCTCTCGGCGCCAAGCCCTTCCCCAAGGCCTTCGACACGCCCCTTGACTTCAACCAGGTCCACAGCCTCGCGGTGCCGTTCATCGTGGGTTTCGCTCCGGGCTCTCCCACGCTGCCTTTCAAGGCCTTCCCCAAGATCCAGACGAGCTTCGTCAAGGGACACGACATGGTCGTCTTCGACGGTGCGTACGCTGCCGCCACCTCCGCGGGACTCGTCCCGGCGGGTGCCAAGGTATACGCCGTCTTCTACAGCGGTCTGGACATTTACTATGTTGAGGTTACCGTCAACGGCAATGACGTGAGTTTGCCCCCTCCATTTTGAACTTGCGTGGCATCCATGGAACTGACAAGCGATCCAGTACGTTGCCAACGAGATCCCCGACGGCGCCGAGGGCCAGGTCTACGTTGTTCTCAGCACCGCCGACGGCACCACCACCAAGGTCTCGGACGAGAACACGATTGCTGGCGTTGGAATCGTCGAGGTTGGCGACGCTTCTTACCACTGAACTCTATGAGCGAGAGTTCCGAAAAAAAGGGAGGAGGCCTGGGAGTATAGTACATACTTTATCTAATGCCTCTTTTTACTTTTTCATATTTGGGCAGCCGATTGCCTTAATTCCCCAGCACAATCCTATGTAAATGATAATTATCAGCTTCTTTTTATTGAATAAAGACACTTTTAACTCGATGGGACGGGAGCTTGAGATAAGCCAGAGCAAAGTGATGTTCATATATGCAGTTGTGCTTCATGTCCCCCTCTATGTTGCCGGTTAAAGATAGATCCGCAGTGGTCGAAAAGCCGGCCCTCGTATACTCGCCGAGCCATACATGATTTTGATCAGATACGCGGGCTAGGTTCATGTGTCATCAAGGTATCTGTTGTGATCAATTGCTCTTAGCTTCTAATAGTTCTGACGCCTTAATCCCAGGCCCACGTCTATACCGTGATTAAGCCAGGGCAGCCGTAATGTACATGATCACCAAGCCTGGATATCCCCTTTTGCTTTTTACTTTTCATTTCGTGACTCATATCTCCCCATTTATCGGGTGAGAGCAATGTCGTCTATTCTGAGAATCATCTTCACCGTCTCGGCGGCCAGCTCGATGGCGCTAGTGCTCACCAACAACGGTTGCAAGACATTCTCCTTGGAGATATTGGTGTTGACACCGCCGGACTTGATACTGACACCAGCGTTCTTATCGCCCAGCTCGTGCCTGTGGCGGAGCTCGGTGACGACCTTGATGCTGTTGAGACCAGCGTTCTCAGCCAGGGTGGTAGGGACAACCTCCATAGCATCCGCGAAAGCCTTCCAGCAGATGGCTTCGGTGCCCGTCAGAGCACGAGCCTGCTTGGCCAGCTGAGAAGCGATCTCAATCTCGGCGGCACCACCACCGGCGATGAGAGCCTTCTTCTTCACCAAGCAACGGACGACGCAGTGGGCATCGTGCAGACTGCGCTCGGCCTCGTCAAGAATGAGGGAGTTGGCGCCACGGACAACGACGGAAACCGTCTTGCCAGTGGCCTTGGCGCCGCTGACCTTAACCATGCGGGCACCGTTGGACTGAACCTCCTCAACGAGGTCGGCCGTACCGAGCTTGTCTTCGGTGAAGGAGTCGATGTCGGCAATAGGCTTGCAGCCAGTGGACTTGCAGATGAACTCAACCTCATCACGCTCAATATCCTTGACGGCAAGGATACCCAGCTTGGCAAGGAAGTGCAAAGAAAGATCGTTGACGGCGTCACGGAGAATGGACTTCTGGATGAACAGAACATTGCACTTCGCCTTCTTGATCTTCTTGACCATGTTAAGAAGGTAAAGACGCTCCTCCTTAACAATCTTGTCCATCTGTCTGTAGTCGTTCACCTGAATGGTGTTTTCCATCTTGATTGGTCAGCGAGGGTCGAACAGGGGTATTTCAGGGGCAAACTCACATCCGGCTTGGGAGGGCTGAGCTGGAACTGAATAAGACCAATCTTGGCCTTCTCAATTCTCGCAGGTCCTCCGGCGCCCTTGAGAACAGGCTGGGTCAAGACCAGACCGTCCACAAGCTCACTGTCCTCGATAGTTCCGCCAACCTTCTTGATTATTCTGATGTTCTTCAGATCGACGTTGTCGGCCGTCTTCAGGTCGATGGTCTTAACAACAGAGTTGACAGCCATCGGACCCAAAATGTTCGAGTATTGCGATACAATCTTGGAGGAAAGGGAGGTGTTGGCTGCCTGAAGCAGGGAAGCGGTATCGGTGAGGGAGATAGGTTGTGACATGTCGTGAAGGACCTCAACGGCAGCGGCCGCAGCTCTTTGGAAGGACTCCGAGATTACGGAGGGGTGGATTCCTTTTGATAGAAGGCGGTCCGCAGCACCCAGCAAGCTACCACAGATAACAACGACAGATGTCGTACCGTCTCCAGCCTCCACATCCTGCGCTGCCGAGAGGTTGACCAACATCTTCGCTGTAGGGTGCATGACCGACATGCTCTTGAGCATAGTGTTTCCGTCGTTGGTAATGATCGTCTCGCCCTTCCCGCTTCGGATCATCTTGTCCATGCCTCGGGGGCCCAAGGACGTTCTGATGGCATCGGCGACGGCTAGCTGGATGTCAGCTTCTGCTCCATGAAGCTCGTGATGAAGTCGCGTTGCTTACCTCTGGCAGCAACGATGTTGGAAGATCGAACCGCGACGGGCTTCTCCTTGTCCTAGGAAATTGTCAGTAACAGCTCTCATCTCAGAGCTTCGTCACCGGCACTCCCCGCCATACCTTGAAGGCAGCTTGGTTACCCCCGGCGGGGGCAGGTGCAGCTGTGGCCATTTTGGATGTTTTTGCTTGTTTCCTAGGTTGTTTCTGAAAATCCAAGGTCGGAGTAGCAAGATAAAGTCGGCGGGGAGAGATATGGGTATCGTCTTGGTCGTGTCCCGCTGCCGCCTTCTTTTGCGATCGCCCACTTTCTCTCAGGTAGCAACCCCCCAGCGGTGGGATATTTTTTAGCGGGCGGCAGGTTGTTCCTTCCCCGGTACCTCTGTTTGCATTTTGCCCCAACCGGCCTAGCTCCACAGCAGCCTCGCAGCTGTGGCCCGTGCTTGGGGAGCTCAAGGCAACCTGGGATTACGGAACCGTCTTCCATCACCATCCTCACTCCACCCCAGCGCTACCATCTTGACGATTATACCTTCAACTCGAGAACCTCACGAATTTACGCCAAAGAAACCCTGCCTTAATTCCGGAACTCCCAGATCTCACTCCACGAGAATTCCCGGCAGCAGGACGCCCAGTCCTCATTCTGCATCATGGTATTGATGACCCTTGCGTGTGCACCCCAGTGACAGGTGCTAACTAGACAATTAGCCTTCCGCTACCGGCCAGAACTGGGAGAAGTACCAGAAGAACTACGCAGACGACGAGATCGAGGAGAAGAAGATCACGCCATTGACCGATGAGTGCGTCATCCCGAAAGCTTCGTGATCCATATCACGCCGACTAACGATACCCAGAGATATCCAGGTGTTGAAGACCTACGGTGCTGCGCCCTACGGTGCCGCCATCAAGAAGCTCGAGCAACAGATCAAGGAGAAGCAAACAAGTGTAGACGAGAAGATCGGTGTCAAGGTAGCTCTACTCTATTGTTGGCAAATCGGTCAATGACTGACTCGGCCAGGAATCCGACACGGGTCTTGCCCCTCCTCATCTCTGGGACGTTGCCGCGGACCGTCAACGAATGTCAGAAGAACAGCCACTGCAGGTCGCCCGGTGTACGAAGATCATTCCCGACGAGAAGGACGACTCTAAGAGCAAATATGTCATTAACGTCAAGCAAATCGCCAAGTTCGTTGTCCAGCTCGGCGAAAGAGTATCCCCCACGGATATCGAGGAGGGAATGCGAGTTGGTGTCGACAGAAACAAGTACCAGATTCTTCTCCCGCTTCCTCCCAAGATCGACGCCAGCGTTACGATGATGACGGTCGAGGAGAAGCCCGATGTTACATACGGAGATGTTGGTGGGTCAAAGGAGCAGGTTGAGAAGCTGCGTGAGGTCGTCGAGATGCCCCTCCTGTCGCCGGAACGCTTCGTCAACCTCGGTATCGATCCTCCGAAGGGTGCCCTGCTGTACGGACCTCCCGGAACGGGAAAGACCCTCTGCGCGCGTGCAGTCGCCAACCGAACGGATGCTACCTTCATCCGTGTCATTGGTTCTGAGTTGGTCCAGAAGTACGTCGGTGAGGGTGCAAGAATGGTCCGTGAGCTATTCGAGATGGCGCGGACGAAGAAGGCCTGCATTATCTTCTTCGACGAAATCGACGCTATTGGTGGTGCTCGTTTCGATGATGGTGCTGGTGGAGACAACGAGGTCCAGAGAACTATGCTGGAGCTGATCACACAGCTTGATGGTTTCGACGCTCGTGGTAATATCAAGGTCATGTTCGCTACGAACAGACCTTCTACCCTCGACCCTGCGCTTATGAGACCCGGTCGTATCGATCGTAAGATCGAGTTTTCCCTCCCCGACCTCGAGGGTCGCGCCAACATTCTGCGCATTCACGCGAAGAGCATGTCGGTCGAGCGCGATATCAGATGGGAGCTTATCTCCC
Source organism: Colletotrichum theobromicola (assembly GCA_014705045.1). Lineage (NCBI taxonomy): Eukaryota > Fungi > Ascomycota > Sordariomycetes > Glomerellales > Glomerellaceae > Colletotrichum > Colletotrichum theobromicola. The sequence goes on along the minus strand of JABGLZ010000004.1, from coordinate 6,699 downwards.
GTCTTTGCCCCAACGCGACGGGTGCCGAGCTTCGCAGTGTGTGCACAGAAGCTGGTATGTTCGCCATTCGTGCCCGCAGAAAGGTGGCAACGGAGAAGGATTTCCTCAGCGCCGTCGACAAGGTCATCAAGGCCAACCTCAAGTTCAACTCTACGGCCAGCTACATGCAATACAACTAAGGAAACAACGGGGAAGAGGAAAGGAGTTGACGATATCGTTTCAGGCTGTAAGAATAGGCTTGGGGTTAGGGAAGGTCTAGAGGGCGGGATACCTTGCTCGAGAGAAATAGATCATGCTTTTCCATGCGCCAGTATCAAGATGCGGCCTCAACTATGACATTGCGAAAATTGAGATTGAGCTTGGTGAGCGAACTTGAAACCCGCAGCGCCAAAAAAACAAAAAGTGTCCGGCAGCGGTTCACCGAAGTCCTAGGCAAAGCCTTGCTAGGAACGAAACGCAACCTAGATGGCTTGCCTGGTGTTTTAGTGTCTGACAGCACCTCGGATGCCTTACTGAAGATCGAATTGCGGGCCAGCCATACAGAAACTCTGTCGTTCAGTCGACTGTGGTATTGATTTGTAGAATTACATTTACCAATGGGGCTCTATAGCCTTCCATTCTATGCAAAGAGCCTTGCTATTCACAGGCCCCTCTTCCCATCCCTGATGTTGGCTCCTCCACCACAGTAGAATCCCATAATGCTGCCTCAGCTGTGCCCAAAAAGTTTCCAATGCCAAGTTATGATAATGCATGCCTTCATTAGCAGCGCGTTGCACTCATCAGTGCAGTTCCCTTCGACCGCCGCTGTTGTTCCGTCCCTCCCCGTAAGAAACTTGTTGAAATCATGTGGACATGAATAGAATACCCCTCAATCTGTCCTTCGCAGCCTGCCAGGAGCGACTACTCTCTTTCAAACGGATTCCATCCGCGACAGACAACCTAGACAGGCGACGTCACCCTCGGCGCCCTTCTCTATACAGCACCGACTGCAGACCATGGTCCTGTGCCCGCCGCCCGTCCAGCCGTCATTTCGTTTTTCCTGTCTGTTTCGAGTTTCCCCCTCGCTCCTCTGTCGTTGTCGTGAGTCGTCAACGTCGTCCATGTGGAATGACCTCGACATAGCCTCCTGCTCAACCTCGTCGCCGTCACTAGGCCGGCCGTCCTTCTTCCAGCCTTGGCATTGTCTGATGCATACGTAGCACGTCCGCTGACCACAACCCTCGCAGTCCGCAAAGGAGTCAAGGTCTGACTTCTTGGTAGGCCGTCGATGGCAAATGTGGCAGGGGCTTAGAGACGAAGCCGTTGTTCTTGATTTGTTAACCGCATCGCCCTGGTCCTCAGGCCCGCGAGTAGCTTGCTGAGACGAGGGCGACTTGCTACGTCGTTGCCTCTGCGATGGTGTTGTTGTGTTCCATGCACTTGTCCCAGAGTCGTCGTCGTCCTCTTCGAACATTCGTTGTCTTTTAGAACCAGGCAGCGGCGCTATCTTCCTAGGAACAGCATCGAGGTTGTGGTTTTGGTCGCCGAGGCCGCCGTGTTGGAAGACGACTCCATTACTGGGAAATTGGGGTACGAAGTGTGGATGCTGCTGATGCAGTTGTTGCTGTTGCAGCTGCTGCTGAATGGGCCTGCCAAAAGGGCCGTCAGCTTTCCAGTTGACGGCCGAGTACTGGGCGAGTTTCTCGTACAAAGGCCCCTGTATCTGCAGGTCGGGTTCGTTATCTCGTCTTCGCTTTCGGCCAGGCAGCATCAGCCGAGGATGCTCCTCGGCGATGGACGGCATTTGATGTGGTTCTGGGTGGGTATCGAGTGTCGTTGAGATGGGAGGCGAAGTGCACAGGTAGTGGTGGTGTATATCGCTCGCTCCTCGCACGGGTTCGTGAATTCCTGATAAACTCCGCACACCGATGAAGGAATATGGAGAGGGGAGATGGGGGAGGGAGAGAAGTAGAGGTCAGACCTGGGTTGAAGATCTGAAGGAGGAGGGGGGATAAAAGAGGAGAGGCCGTTAGAAGAGGAGAGACAGAAAGTGTGATGATGGTGGAAAGGTGTGTCTGCCTCTCACTCAGCGCTCTCCTTGAGTCGGGTTGATTGCTCCTGCAGGTAGGTTCCGTTTTAGGTGGACAAGCCGCCGTGCGTTTATGAGGGTGGACTGGCACGGCACGGAGCTTTCATGCCTGATTTGCCTGTGTGGGGTGCCTATGGTGGGTTCAGCCAGCGGGCGGCGCGGCAGCCAGATTCGAAGAGGTGCTTGTGTTCCCTCCACTGTCAGCAGACTCAACAGCGCTTCGTCTAGCTGCTCGGAAACCGCGCCGGCCGCTGAAAAACCCGCTGGTCGTTTGGTCCAGCGCTTTCCCGACTTGCTCAACCGAGCAGGTGCTTCGCAGCTTCACAGTGTTTGTTGACGGGAAGTCGGGAGTGACTGGGACCCACTGATTCGTCTATCGCACCCCGCCAATTGAGTGACTCTTGAGGTGCCTTATCCAACCTACCTTACCAACCACCGTTTCTCATCCAACGTAAGTTAGGTATTTGTACCTCCAATGTCCACTCACGGTAACAAGCACTTTGGTCACTGAGAACTGGACATGCAAGTAAGTCCTGGAACTTTCTACGAATCAAGGGTCTTGGGGGCAATTCGGACGAAACATGTCAAAGACCCGATAAAGAGCCATTTGTGATGTTGGCTGTATTTGACCCGTTGTGATTTGACTCCGTCTCGGTCATGGATTCGCCGAGATGTGTCCAAGGATACATTGTTTGCTGGGTTGGTCGTCTATTCACACAAGTCCTTTCTCTTTGCAACCGTATCTATTCCAAACAATCCTCTAGAGCGTGATGGCATTGACTACCATCTTTGCGTTTCTAGGAGTTCGATCTGTGTTCTGCTGTCACTTGTGCGAAGTCACCAAGACGAATGAATAAATCTCACAAGTCATTGTCAGGCACGAGAGAGAAGTAAGTGTGGACATAGAAGACTTGTCATTATCAAGAAATCAGGTATTGAAAAAAGACCATCTGATTTACACTCTATCGCTCCCCCGTTTGCTCCCAACGATGAATCTCGTCTCTGCCGCCTCCACGAACAAAGGAGCTGTTTTAGAGAGCCTAGTATAACATACACAGAGACAACCGAAAGTTTGCGTAATTTAGTGGCGAACCTTGGTCTCCTTGGGAGGGTCGTAAGCGAGCTTCCTCGACTTGAGCCAAGCCCACTTGTACTTCTTGACCCAGACGCTGATAGCCCAGAGGGTAGCTGAGACGACAAGAACCTTCATGCCCATGCGCTTGCGGTCGTCCATCTCGGGCTCAGCGGCCCAGTTGAGGAACTCGACGACGTCCTTGGCCATCTGAGAGGTTGAAGCGGGAGTCTCATCCTCGTTCTCGACGAGGCCGTCGTAGAGGACACGGGCCATGGCGATACCGGTACCGGGGAAGTAAGGGTTGAAGTTCATGCCGGGGGCGACGACAGCGCCGGCGGGGGGCTCTTCGGGGTAGCCAGTAAGCAAGCTGAAGATGTAGTTGCAGCCACCGTGGCGGGCCTTGATGATGAGAGACAGATCGGGGGGGAGGGCACCGTTGTTGGCAAAGCGGGCAGCCTCCTCGTTCTTGTAAGGGTCGGGAATGTAGTCGGACAGCTTTCCGGGGCGCATCTCGATGTCGCCCTGGTCGTTGGGCTCACCAGGGTACTCGTTCTCCTCGGCCATCGCCTTGGCCTCGTCGACGGTCAAGACAGTACCGACCAGGGCACGGTAGGGAACACGGCTGAGGGAGTGGCAAGAGGCGCAGACCTCACGGTAGACCTGGAAACCACGGCGGAGACTGCGGTTGTGTGAGCGTCATTTTCGGGGCAGCGCCGGGGGATTGCTTACGCCTGGTGGTCAAAGGTCTTAAACCATTGCTCGTGGACCCAAGGGTAGTTGGTAGGGTGCAGACTGGTATTGATTGTCAGCTCGACATGCCTTTAATACGGTCCCTCCGGTGCATTTGTAGATTATGCCTCAACCCGGGCAAGGGATCTCGGAATCCGAATAAATTGAACCGCAGGAACTTTGGTTGGACGGGGAGAACTCACCCCTCCTCAGCGGGCGTGGCAGCGTTCGCCGAAGGTCCGTAGAGGTGGTAGTACCAGGCCATGGAGCCCAGGGCGAGAGACGTCGACGCAACGGCGGAGATGTTCAATCGGGAGTGGGAAGCTTCGGCACCAGCGCCGGTGGAAGTGGACGCCGCACGCTGCGTGGATCACTGTCAGTGTTCGGTCCCCAATTCATTGATATCTCTCGATGGTCACTGAGGCGGCCTCGGGGGTGTCGTGTGGCGGTACGTCGGATTGCCTCGGGAAATTGGCTTCTTGATCAGCTCATGTGCGTACCTTGGAAATGGTGACGGCGCCATTTGTGAAGGTGCGCGCCGAGCGCAAGCAGGACCTTGCCAACATGATGGGCGAGCTGTATCCGCAGCTACAGAGACAGCCGCGAACAAAATGATGGGGCAATGGGTGGTAGGTCCTCTCGTGACGGAGGTCGTTTCTACGGTACAGTAGTCGAGGCAGGAGAAAATCGCTGTGAGGCAGTTTTCGAGTGCCTTAGGTATGGGACGTCGCTGATTGGCTAATGGCTTCGGTCAGCGACATGTTCCGCTCCGGTCGTTTTTCGCTTGATTTCTCCCACCCGGTGTTGCCCGTCGACCAGAAGTATTTCCGATCGCCCGTCGCACCCAGCGCCGTCGTGTCGTCATGCACCGACCTGAGAAATATGCCTCGCTTGATTGGTCTAGACCCATGCAGCCAGCCAACTTGACCTGCATCGCGATACAACATTGGACGAACATTTCTTTTATTTTGAAGATCATTGTATGTTGTAAAGACAAAATGAGTTCCATCCGCAGGTGTTGGTTTTTTCCTCCTCCAATATCAGCAGCAAGCTATTTTCTCGTAGATTGCGACACAGTTCCCATGACGGCGCATAAGGTCAACTGACGATAGTGATCGGGTATCAATGACCATTTTTAATTTTTCATTTTTCAGAAAACACGCAACTTTTATCTGAGCCCGCAGGCTTATGTAGCTCACGCCTACTATGATGACAGGCAAGCTGATGGTATTATGCACAATTCCCTTTTCCGACCCAAACTCAATGCTACGAAATCGATCGCTTTCCACTTTCAGGCATGGCCATTTCTGCTGAGGATTTCGCGGCGTTGCTTTACCGCGCTGGCAAGCTCATCAAGAACCGAGACGGTATCGTCCCAATGGATGCACGCGTCGGTGATGCTGACACCGTACTTTAGAGCACTGGGGCCCTCCTTGGGAACCTTTTGGTTGCCTATAATGTGTTAGCACATGATTTTCTGAATTCTTTTTTTCATTATCAGCGCCGCGCAGAGTACTTACCCTCATTGATGTTGCTCTCGATCATGACACCCATCACGGCCGTCTCACCCTTGGAGATTTGGGCTGCGAGCTCGCTGGCGACCTTCGGCTGGTTCTTGTGGTTCTTCAGAGAGTTGCCGTGGCTGCAGTCGACCATGAGCCTTTGGGGCAGGCCAGCCTTTTCCAGCGCTGCCTTGGCCTCGGCGATGCTCTTGGCATCGTAGTTGGTGCCCCTGGTGCCGCCTCTCAGAATAACGAAGCAGTCCTCATTGCCTACCGTGCCAACGATGGCGACGACACCGGGCTTGGTAACAGAGAGGAAGTGATGGGGATGTCTGACGGCCCCAATAGCGTCGATTGCGACTCCGAGCGAGCCATCGGTACCGTTCTTGAAGCCGACGGGGAAACTGAGGCCGCTGGCCAACTCGCGGTGCAGCTGGCTCTCCGTAGTTCTCGCGCCGACGGCGCCAACGGACAGCAAGTCGGCGAGGAACTGGGGCGAGATAGTATCGAGCATCTCGCTAGCAATGGGCATACCCTTGTCCGTAAGATCGACGAAGAGTTGTCTTGACAGGCGGAGACCCTTGTTGATCTTGAAGCTGTTATCGATATCGGGGTCGTTAATCAGACCCTTCCATCCCACAGTTGTGCGCGGCTTCTCCAAGTAGGAGCGCATCACAATGAGCAGCTCATCCTTGTGCTTCTCCTTCGCGGCGAGAAGAAGGTCGCAGTACTCGAGAGCGGCCTTGGGGTCGTGGATAGAGCAAGGGCCAATGATGACCAGAAGTCTTCCCTTCTCGTCAGTGCCATTGACTACGGCTGCGGCCTCCTCACGACCGTCAATGACGGTTTGCTTCGACTTGGGGGTTTGGGCAATCTCGTGCTGGAGCAGGTCGGGAGGAGTCAGAGGGTTGTAACCGCGAACTGGGAAGCCAATTAGCCTTGAAAGTTAGCTTTGCTGCCAATGGACACTATACTTCTCCAGTCTTCACTCTCGGCCTTGTTGCCAACGTTCTTGTTCTCGATGTAGAAGCTCTGCGAGGGAAAGTGAGTCAGAGGTAGGCGCAAACAGGGTGACGAGGAGCGCTGACTTACAGACATGGTGGATGCGGGGAAGGAAAGCAACAAATACGCTTAAGTGGAAATGGTAAACTTGAGTGAAGCCGAGTCTGCAACGAGGGGCTCTGGAGGAGGTAGACAAGTGAAAAGGAAGAAATAAACTTTTCTGTCGACTTGGAGGTTGTGTCGAGAAGAGAGTCACAGCAGCACAGCGACCGGAGCTTCGAATAATACCAGCAGTGAGCGAAGACTCATTCGTCCCCCTCCCC
>JABGLZ010000427.1:0-18967 GCA_014705045.1 Colletotrichum theobromicola | reverse complement strand
CCCCCCCCCCCCCCTGGCTGAAGCGCGGTCTAGACACTCGTCCGACCCTCTAGCCCACTTCCATCGAAACGAAACTCTATCAAGTAAAACAAGAGTGACGGACGGGACTCCTTGGTTTCTGCGAGGATTCAAGGAGCTTTAAGCTTGTGCCCAGACAGAATGTCCTGGACTTGATGGAGAAGACAATGCCGAGCCCCGCGTAGATTCCATCCATCAGCTTGGCGTTTTCTCGTAGACTCTGATGTTCGGTTTATTGCTTTCACCAGAATTAGCAACTGATACTTACTCAGAGAAATTGTCATCTCCATACAGCGGCATCATATATCCGAGTCTGTACATCTCTCTTCCAATGACACATAATTGACATACTAGACGTTGACTTTTCGCGCACGAAGACTGTCTCCAGTCGCTCAAAATCCCCACCAGGAAGTTCACTGAAGACTCTCAAGGCCGAACAACAACCATTGACCGACAGACGTAAGTAGAGCGCAGCCCGACATCACAAGGCCCAGCAATGCTGCTCCTCGCCGTAAAACTCACAGTAACCCGAGACCGACCTCCGTAGATCCACAAATAGTCTTAGTACTGCAAGTAACGTTGCCCTCAACCAGGGCATTCCCTCCGCATAAAACCCCTTCCAGAACTTTACCCCCCGATCATGCAGCCCACACTGGGAACCCCTTTGCAAAAGTCTCCCCACAGTCCCAAGACTTCCACTTGAAAGAAAGGATCCCCTTCGAAAAGATTAATCACTTTGCAGTGTCTCCTTCTTGACGATCATGCGCGCGCAGATCATAAGTAGCAGGAGTAGGGAAAATAAGAGTTAGGTTTTTGACGGGTGTCATCCCATGAGATCCCCGTTCGGCTCACGGGATGAAACGGTGAAGCCGCGCGGGGTCTTTCCTCGACGTGGGGGTCGTCCAGCATTTAACAGAGGTCGTGTTTGAGTCAGATAGAACACAACACCATGTCACGCTGGCGCAGATGATTGAGAGAACGGTTTCGCGAGAGGAAGATAGAAGTGCTGATTAAGTGTTTCGACCAAGGTACACGCTTGTCGAAGCCCAAGAAGGCGGCTGCTACAATCGGAGAGCGAATCATGCACGGAGCAATGGCAACAACCAAGAGGAGGAAGAGGAAAAGGGCCCGGCAAAGTCCGTCCGGTACTCTGCAGACCGAGTATACAATGGCGAAGGAAGCATGGCGCCATGAGGTGAGATGAGGCGTCTCGGTCCCGAAGAACAAATTGTGGCGTCGGACGGATCTCAGCTCGTTGCCTTGAGGTGGGAAATTGAAGGAATAGTGGTAGCCGCCCTGGCAGCCGCTGGCCGCCGAAATTTGATGGTAGCTGGGCGCCGTGAAGGCGCGGGAGCTATGACGGCCGACGGAATCCTTCTTCGGAGCATTCTCCAAAACATAACCAGGACTTGTCCAGACACGGTGTTAGTCGGCGGGCGACCGAGCTGCTAGGATTTCCAAGACTACGGCCCAATTCCATCGAGGAAATGGGATGAAAACATGGCCAGCAAATCTTTATGGGCGAAATGGGATAACCGTCTCGACACAACCGCGGATAACGGGTTGGTCTATGTGGGAGAATCTGTGCTGAAAGGTGATAGCCAGAGTCTGGTTCCTTAACCACATGAACCCGCGACGCTGGTGGCGAGGGCCAATGATAGCGGAGAAGGGCGGAAACGTTTCAAGCTGGGTGGTAGGTCGCAACCACCATCAGCTTTGGCTGGACCTCGCGCAGTGCGGCGTGCTTATTCCTAGGGTGTTAGTTAACCCCTCAGCTGAGGACTGCGTGTAAGTCAGCGCACACCCTTGTTTCCGCAGGTGGTAGCGCTCAGAGATCCGATTCAATAATTTCCTCTACAATATAAGTCGGGATGTTTGTAATATAGCAATGCCTTCGCAGCTTTCGCCGGAGTGGCCAGGAATAGACCAAGCCAGAATAGAACGATCTGGAAAACAAAAAGCTTCCGATTTGTTGAAGCACGAGAACTGAGAAGTGGTGTGCCACGTCGATCAGACAAATTGTCGAAGCTGTTGAATTATTACGTTAGGCCGACAGGTATCAAGATAATGACTACCGCTGCCTGTGCCGAGCTGTTAAACGTCGGCTCTATGGGATATATCCTCCAAATCAAGCCATCAGTTATGCCGATATACCCTCCGGACAAGTATGCTTTTCAGACCGATGTTGTGATCTGAACATTTCCCTCCCGATATCCATGAAACTCGCAAATAACGCCGTGTGCCATGCTGAAATTCACCCCGAAAATCCCCATCTCGAACTCCATTCAGTTGAACATGAAGAGTTCCTCAGATCTCGTAGTCAACGACCGATGTAGGCGGGGGCTTGCGTACTCCGTCATAGGTGAAACCAGAACACTCGGGTTGTAGACGGTGGCGCTGGTCAAGCTCATGTGAGGATCGTCGTGTTCAGAAACAGCCCAGCCTGCGGCCTCCCTGTTGTTCAACTGAACTGGTGTTTGTGGCACGGCCTCTGCCGTTGCGGTAGCAGATGCATATGCGGAGGATGTGAACAAGTCGTCCGCCATGGGTGCTGTCTGTTGTCGCTCCCCCTGGTACCACCATTGGTCTTCGAAGCCATTGTCGACCGTCATCATGGCTGCGGAGAGAGCCTCCAGTTCGTACTTCCTCCCGGGGTCTTCTCTGTCTCGGGGACGAGGGGCTGGTGTAACATTCGCCAAAGAAACATCGCGGAACTTCATAGATAGTTCGGATGAGTAGTCGTCAACTTCTGAATCATCGGGCATGCCATATTCTCCAGGCCATGAAGAAGCGGACCAAGGAAGCTCATCCTCACCCAGTCGAAACCGTGAGGGAACTTCGGGGAGGGCCTTCCAATAGTCAGGAGCGCTGGTCGTCGGTGCTCGTGGACGTTGACGAGGCAAAGCCGAGCTTCCCAGAGCGTCTGGTTCCGCGTCCCAGGGGCTATCGTTCCAGGGAGGAGGCGCTGAGCTTCCCCGTTCATGAGAGGAGCCTGATGAGCGGTTCTCTTGGCGGGATTGTCGTCTCGGTTCGAGATGGGGTGGCATTGGTGGACGTTGAGGTGGATTTTGCTGGTGTGCGGGTGGTGAAGATCGGGTAGGCTGGTAGGCTTGGTAGGCTGGCGTATTGAGGTAATTTGTAGTTGGCGGTGGGACTTGTCTAGGGAAGTGCTGGGCACGATCGCGCATGCCCCTTGAGACGTAGGTGACGGAGTGTTGGTTTGGAGCATGTCTAGGTGAGAAGGAGACCCCAAACTCGAAATGGACGAATATTTGGGGCCGGCGGCTCGCAGTTGACGCCATATCGATATCGTGGTCCAGATCCAGATGCAAATGAGGTGGGATAGGTTCTGTCCTCCAACGGGTGCCCATGGTTGGAAGGGGACGTGAGCGGTTGATATGGGGTGAGGAGGGCGGCCGAAGAGTGGGTGCTCTAGACTCGACGGCGGTCTTGACTAGCGTGGAGGTAGGGACAAAGCGGAGATGCAGTCGGATGAGTAGTACCGCAAGTCAAGGAATGCTTGGTACGGCGAGGTGCGGTACGATGAGGTACGGAGGCAAGGAGGGAGGGTACTCGTTGTCTGCAGTTTGTGCCACGACGGGACCGAGCTTTGGGTCTGGGCGCTAGTGTCAAAGGTCTGAGGCGTGTGTTGCAACGATGGACCGCAGATAGCACGAGGCGAGGGGAGATGTAAGATCAGATGCTGCGGATCATGACTCCATCGGAAGTGGAAGACTGGTTTAGAAAAGATTGAGCGGCGGAAGTGAGGATGCCCAAACTAATAGACCAGCACACGGCGTGTTGTATTATCCGAGGAGATGGACCGCAAGATGCGGTACAGCGTAGGTAGTGTAGTGGCTCGAAAAAAGAATGCAGGAGCCGGGGAAGGGGTGTCTGTGGCGGAACGAGCAAGACACTGCCCAGAGGAGGTCCAGTGAGTCTAGGGTTGAGGGATCGTACCCAGTCGTAGGTAAGGTCGCCGTAATTGTAGCAAGCAGAGCCGGCGCAGGGTGTCTGCGGGATGTGGCAGAGACAGGCGGAAGGGCCCCCCTCCCTGAGGGTCACAACAGGCGAGGGCTGGCGGTGCAGTGTTGGGTAAGGTAGGTAAAGTAAGGTCGTGCTTGGTGCTGGGTTCTCGGTCTTGGTGCAATGCAGCGCTGGTGTGATGGACGTGAATGAGGCGGAGAGGCGTGAGACGACGGGTGCAGGCGTGAGGCGAGGTACGTTGGTACTTTGGCTTGGTGTTGCCCTTGACTGTGGAGGGTAGCTGAGGCAGCAGAATAAAACGCCGTGCGAGTGACCCGTATCTGTGGGTAATGACAAGTCGCTTGCGGTTAGGAGGCAATCGGGTAATAGCCGTTTGTAGTTTGCATTTCGTAGATTGTCGATTGATGCACGGCACGTCCCCTAAGAGGAAGCCAAGACTTGGTTGTAAGTAGGTTGTAAAAGTGCAATGACAGCAAGCAGTCAGTGTCTGTACCTTACTTTGCGCGGTGCAGTACAGCCCCTCGGCGCCTCGTTCGTCTGGCGAGAGCTTCAGACGAACTGGGAGAATGGGCGAGGTGTAGGTGATTCGAGGTGAGCCGGGGCCACTGAATACGGCCGGATAGAGTCTGGAGGTATCGTGTCGTAGGTAGCCCAAGAAGTAGCCCAAGAACTAGGTCTCCGTTGGCATCCCCCGGTCTTCTTCTTCTTCTTCTTCTTCTTCTTCTTCTCTCCCAAACCGTATACTGCGTGTCGATGGGTCAGGCATAGGCAATGGAAGACAGCTCACTTCCATGGGAGGAACGGGCCAGCAGTACAGTGGGTTGACGGAAAGAAACCGTCAGGTTGCCGTTCCTGCTGCTAGCTTCGCCTCCTCGCGCGGACGAATCCAGCGGACGGACTTCTGCATGGCAGCAGCAGGTGGTCTGGAAAGGAAAGGAGACGGCAAAAAGGCGGAACGGAATGGCGTGGGAGGCTTGGCCCAGGTCTTACCTCCTACCTCACCTCACCTTACCTTACCGTACCTAGGTTGGTTGCTGGAAGGAAGGATGGGAAACCTAGGCGGCGACCGCTCCGCAGTAGTGGTGCACTTACATTGGGAGTCGGTGGGGGTACGTACCTCTCTCTGTTGCTCCTTCATTTGGCTTTTCATTGCCATTGGCTCCTGGCGGACTCAGTGGAGAATGGCATAGTCCCATGGCATAAGGTATCCGCAGTACCTAAATCTGAAGGGTTGACAATGTATCTGGCACTCTGGAAAACACACAAAGAAAAACAAAAACACAACCCAAGCACCATGTATTTGCGGTGATCGCGGTGTGTGGAAGGAGAATAAACAGATGCATGGCGTTGGGCCCAGATGGAATACCACCAAAAAAACTCCCCGCCGCCATTGGGTCTTTCGGTACGCGCAGCGGGGTTCCTCCCACTGTCCAGGATTCTTCCAGGGGCAGTACCCTGTTTCGACTCCCGCAGGTGCCCCCTAAACGAAATCCCCAGACCCGTTTTGGTAGCCCAATCAATCCTTCCGTCGAGGTGCTCTTCAACCTTTTGACAACAGGTATGCCGCATATTCTTGCTTCATATCCCGACATTTCCATACGATATCGAGCAAACGCAGCCGCTGCTTGGGTCTCCGTGTCTCGTGCATGACCGTGTCTTTATCCATGTCATTCGTGTTCACCTACCTATACCCAGACATATCGCCACGTTCTAAATAAGGTATTATACGAACGTCATCAGCAGAACCCTACTCGAGAAGTTGGGATACCACGATACCTTACACGGAGCACTACTCAGCATCAAACGTGATCAGGTAGATTGATCAGCTCGCCGTTGCCGCTGCTCAGCCTCCCTTGAGTTGCTGTCCTCTTCGGATTCCGGCAGCTGATTGATGTGCGGTTGATCTCGCCTTCTTATCCACATGTCGACAGCCGCCGCCCCGTCACATCAGATCTGGGATCCGCGTTTGACAAGACAAGACGAGACAATAAGGGTTCATAGGTGTCCAAGCAGGTCGTTGTGTACGTTGCGGTCGTGGGTACCGACTCGTCGGCCGCGGCCGATGGTGACATTTGCCCCCCCGTCACCTCCGTTCGAATCGCTAGGTAAGTTCCAGGATGTCAGTTGAACCCGCCGATCTGCCCCCCGGCCGCCGCCAATCATTTCACGACAGAGACCCCGCCGTGACCATGTCGCCGGCTTCGATTGGATCGCCATTGGAATTGACTCTAGCAGGTGTGCGGGACTAGTGAAACCTCTCCCATCCATCCCGACTGCGTCTTGGTGTCCTGCGTGGAACCGCATTTCGTCTATCAACTAGGCAGCCATATAAAAATCTTCCGAGAAGTCTCCTCTCCAGAGAGAAGCCCTTTGCTTCTTCTAGTTCTAATTCCCGCCTCCGCAAGCCGAAGGCCCGAAATGGGGCGGATAAGGCTAGTTTGATAAGAGTAATGGGAAATGGCTCAACTGCAGCCAAGTTGTCAATCATCTGCCGAGGCGGGGGCCCATCATCATGAGGTGAGCATCATCAAATCCTACAGTCTGATTTAGGGCGTCAGATTCATCATGACATTTCGGGCGTAAGATTGCACGGATGCGGTCAGCGCGCGTGTGATGACACGACACAGATCCAGATCGAAACACGCTGCCTGATGCTGTGCCGGAAATCCATTCCTGTATGCTACCACATGGAATCTTCCAAGTCGGCTTCCACAGGGTGGACCGGTCAGCACCTAAAAAAACAAACCCAGCCGTCACGCCGCACACGCGCACGCCTGCACAGCATCTATAGCCCTGGACAGGAGATGTTAATAGGAGATGCTCCATACCTGGCTATATCGTGGGTATTGCCGTGCCGCAAGGTGCAGGGAAACAAGAGCAGCTTCACCTGGGTGCCAATGACAGAAGCGGGCCTTGAAGGATTGTCGTTAAATGAGCTCAAAATGTCTCGGTAGTCAGTATGATCTTTTGTTTGCCTGGCACCCTGGTGCCTCGCGTACAAAGTACAATGTACAGTAGCAAGGCAGGTAACGTGGTCGATGTAAAATCCCCATCATGGCTTGCGATTAAGCGGGTGACCTGGCTAAGCTTACATAAGGCGCGAGGTCAAGCCACACGCGCTGCTGGGGATGTGAGGTGGCTTGTGCTTTTGGACAGGGCTATCTTTATCCCCTTCCCAATTCGGATGCCCGGCCTGCACTAAAACCTCCACTTTTCCCGGCTGCTTTCCCACCCTCAGGCAATCACTTCCCGACAACAAGGACGACTCCGTTCGTCTCGGCTGGGAGGCACGTCGCCTTGAATTACCGGAAGCCTGGAATCCTGTTCACCAAAGTGCTCATCTTTTAGAATACCGTCCGCGGCGACTGCTGGCGCTTGTAAGCCTTCGCCAGACAGACGCCGCAAGCGCGGCTCAACGCTCACGCAGGATGAGCTCTACCGGCACTGCCTCTCTCTGCTTCCCTGCCCGGGTACAGTGAGTGTATTTCGAGGTCCATTTCCCACCTTTTTTACTCCTTCTGCAACTTGCAATCCCCCATTTCACCACGGGATCGGAAAACGCCAATACTGACAGCCAAGAATCTGTTTGCCTGGCAGAGAAACTCGCAATGTCGGCATTTTTGAGTGGTTGCCTTTCCGTGTTGAACGTCTTAGCCCACGATCCTAGCTCACCATCAACATCTCGCCGTCCGAGCTCTGACGGCACAGCCATGCCGACGGGTCTCTGCCATTGACGTCGTTCTTGCTTTCGCGTCCCAGCACTACGGCGCTGCAGGTCGGAGCCGGCAATTGTCAATTGCCCCTCCAACAAGCGTCATTGTGCAGCTCTGCCAACTCGACGAATTACTTCGGCCGAAGCTCTGATGGCCTGGGTATGCATCTTGCCCCAGACACGAACAAGCCAGGCCATGCTCTATGCGCTGCCACAATACCGTGTCGGGGCTTTGGCTGCCATCAACGGGAAGTCAGTATCTGGAAACTTCTTTGTTCAAGCTGAATTCGATCTGGGAACGTGCCGTCTGTTCTCTATTCAACTCTAAAATTACAACCCGCTACGTCGGACATGAAAGCCTGCCCAGCGTCGACTCCAACAAGCACAACAGTCCACACATACCAACAGCCCAACAAACACACAACACAAACCCCCTAAATCCCATTCAGCGACAAGTCACACTGCAGCAGACCCCTTCCTCGTCTGTCCGCTGGCTTCAGCCTCCCAGAACCGATCCTTGCTCCGATCACGCCCCCAAACCAGCCCTGCGAGGTCAAACGGGTCAACAACCGTGAGCCAAAACGGTCGCGGGTCCTTCCACCCGGGCCCGTCAACCTCCGTCACACCATCCTTGGCGAGGTACACCGTGTACTTCTCGGGTAGATACCTCCTCGGGTGTCGCACGTTGAACATGGCCACGTTCGCCAGCATCAAGCTCGCCTCAAAGACGTAAAAAAACCACTCATACCGGATCGCTGGAGAGATATCCTCGACCCCCATACTCGCGTCCCATTTCGCGCTCGCAACCCCAAAGTACTCCACGATCCTGTACACCGTCCTCGTCAAAATCAACACGACGCTGATATACAGCGTCGTCAACGGCCCAGTCACCCCCCGCGTCCTCGCGAGCCCCAGCTTCGCGCATCGCCGCTGGAACGCGGCAGTCAGAGCCACGAAGCATGCAATGACGAAGATTTGCAGCAGGAGCGAGGTCTTGATCAGGGCGTGTCCCGCCTCCATCTCCTTGTCCGACAGGGACCGGTTCGCGGAGTAGCTCGCGCCCCATCCGTTCAGCGCCTCGATGATGCTGGAGAAGAAGGCGAATGTGCTCAGGACCCTGCCCGGGTGGAGCGGGGAGCAGTACGGGACGTAGTAGAGGACGCGGCCGAGGATGTGGTAGTTCGCGAGCTCCAGAAGTGGACTGAATCACACACAAATCAGTCAGGCAGTGTCTCTCATGGTAAGGAAGCCGCTGCTACTCACGGTGCCGCATAGACCAGGCACACACTCGCGATGAACGGGTCCAGGTCATCGTAGTGATATGATCCATAGATCCGCACTGCAAATCCCGCCGTGAAGAGAAGACAGCAGAAGGAGAAGAGAGCCGTGACCTTGAAGAACTTGTAATGACTGCGGGAAACCCGTTAGCCGTCAAAATGAATCCGGATATAGGTGAGGCTGCCACCACAGGCCACCGGACATACTAGCTCTGCCAAAAGTGTGTCACACCCGACGCCAGAAAGGCAACTGCGAAGAAGACGGGCGCTCCCTTATTCGGAGCGTAGAAGTAGTAACTCCCGTCGACTGCAATCTGTCAGCCACCCAAAGCCCTGTAGCTGTCGGCGCTAGACATACTATAGTTCCCGTCGGCCATAGTTATTCGAAAGTCTGGTTCGATTGAGCACTCATTCGTGGTAAAGCATCACAGGTTGTCGTAAAACGCAACATCCTATTTTCGCCGCAAAGTGTTTCCAGCCTATGATCTTATATATAACAAAAGTCCAAACAACACCCCCCTCCGAGAAGCCTCTTGTTCAGTCCAGCTCCCATCTCCCAATCCCAGACAAACCTGAGGAATACGGTCTTAATCAGCCTTACACCCTTTCCGACCAATCGCATCGCTCCCTCGAATACGATTCACCAAACCGGCATCAGAGATGACCCGATTCCAAGACGCATCCCTCAAGCCTCCATTCCTCACATTCGCTCTCTCTCCCGCTAGCGCAGAGAGCGTGTATACTTCTGCCCTTTAACCACTGAGGTCGTGATCAACACAGCCGTCGGGGACAGCACGTGGCGCATCGCCGTCGTATCTCGCATTAGTCTGAGAAGGGGAAAGAAAAACCGCACGCCCGGGAAGTGCAAAAGTCTGGGAAGTGTACCCGACGAGCAGACTTGATTGGACACCGCTTGCATGAGTATGTTGCGTCAAATGCGTTGTCAAAAGCCACCGTCTTCGTTCAAAGACCACTGAAAAATGACTCTTTTGTTCGATATCGCCGGGCTGAACTTTGCTGACATGGCCTTCCGCCCAAGTACTCGTCAAGAAACGACCGAAACTCTCAAGTAGATGTAGAATACAATCTCGATTGGTACCTGATGGGATCTCCATCCCTACTAAATGCTTCATGATGCAAAAGCAGACGAAACAAGAAACCAATCCCACCATGTCCTAGGTGACTAGTATTTGTACATCAAAGCAAACCGGCCTAATAGACAAACCATGACATACCGGCCGTAGCCTGGCATCAATCGGTGGACCCGACAAGTGCAGTCCCTAGTTCCCCCAGATATCCAAGGCCCGCCCGCGCGGAGCCTCTTGACGCAAACGCCGCAAAAATTTTCCATCCTAGATGCAGTCCTTGGTGGTTAAACATACAGTGGTCATACATGAACTCATTACAGACTTTTTCGCCTCCGTAGGCTTCAGTCAACTTCCCAACCGCGGCCCATTCCGTCCGCGTTGTCGTCCACCATGCGGTCGTCGCAGTCGCCGTCGCCAATCACGCTGTTCGCGCGCGACGACTCGACTTGACTTAGGTAGTAATCATCGTCTTCTCCCCAACTGCTATACTCGTCGTCAGAGTAGTCCCATTGCACAGGAATAGTCTCGCCGCCCTCGCCGAACCCAAACATCACACCGCGCCATTCGCCAGCAGCAATCTTGGCAGCCACTTGAAGCATCAGAGTAATGAGATGCGCGGGTGGGCCCAGAAGGACTTCGCAGGTCTTGGAAACAATGGCCATGGGAATCCTACGGACCAGATCGAGCCGGCTGCGGAGGAACGGCTGCCGTCTGGTGGCAGTGGTTGTAGACGCAAAAAGGTTGGCCGCTGACGGCAAGGTAGACAACGCTGTACGACCGACCGAGATGCTGCTCGTTGTCGATCGATGGCGCATGTAAGGGCGGCGAGTTACTGCTGTTGTGACGGCCTCGTCTTCGGAGAGAGCAATCTTTTCGGGCTGTCCTACAATTTCGGATGGGATATCCGGTGCGGTTGCTGCGCTTTCTTGAGAGCTGTCATCCGTGAGGCAAGATGTCGCGTCCCAAGTGCGTCTAGTCTCGGGAGTAACTGTCATGTCGGAGATATCGCGATAGTGCCATGGCTTCTTGGGGATCAGGATATTGTCGTGAGGATAAGGGAATCTCGTGGGCGAGACGTCCGAGGCAGGTGACCGTGGAACAGGAGTCACGGGCGAGTGCCACGACTTCACACTATGAAACGAGTCGGATGAGTCTGTCGGTGACACCGGTTCCTTCGTATCGTCCTGCTCCTCCAATATAGGGGTCTGTCTCATTGCTGACTTTGACGGCGGCGAGGTGACAAGAGTCAGTTGGGGAGGGACGAGAGCGCGACCTTTTCTAAAGCTGCGCAACTTCTTCCGTCTGCCAACACCAACACCGTTACCCTCAAGAACCTCCTCATTAGTTTCAGAAGATGACTCTCGGCCCGATCCAGATCCGGTATCACTGGTATTGCCTGTCTCCGCCTGAGGCTGTTCCCCGACAACCTCGACCTCTTCGACAGGCGCTGGTAACGGAGGAGCTGCGGCTAACTTTTGCTCATAATTACGAATCACATCGTAAATATTTGTAGGCGTCGGCGTGCCGACTTCAAGTGCCGATAGAGTCCTAGGTGCCGCCTGAACGGTGACCAGCTGCTCTTTAATCTGAGGTTCAGCGGTTGGGCTTGACGACGATCTCGAGTGTCCTGGAATCATCAGTTTGCTGGCACGTTTTTCCGCGCTGCCCTTGTCAACAGGAGATGTTGGCATCGCTTCCTGGGCCTCAAGCGATGCTTCTTCAGTTTTAATGTGCGTTCGAGGACTGCTGGTGACTTCCTTGAACAGCGAGGGGTCCAGGGCGGCAATGGCAATGGCGGTGGCGGGGCGAGTCGCCCCCATTTGCTCGCCTGATTTCTGTAACTGAGCCGCATCGTCCTTCTCGTTATCCAAGTTCAGGAGTTCCTCGGCCTGAAAAACTTCGGACCGCTTCTGAGACTCTTGTTCGATAGCAGGTGCCATTTCTGCCTTCTCGGGCTCTGTCAGCGAGCCATCTAGGATAGTGGCTTGGAGACCTGGTTGAATGCGGCTCTTCTCCGGCTGAGGCTTTGAGGCATCTTCCGCCTTGATCTTCTCAGCAAAAAACCGGCGACTTTTCTCGGCATTTGTGATGGTTTCTGTCGCAGATGCAGTGGCCTCTTTTTCCTCCTCAATGGCAGACTCGCTCACGAGTATCTGTTCTCGGGGCGGGTCACCAGACCGCGATGTCTCGGTGCTGGTTCCTCGGGATTCAGAACTTGACTGGAACTCGGTGCCAATTACGGAAAAACGGCGCTGTTCCGTTCGACCTCTAACGCTAAGGGATGCCGAAGCCCTCCTCTGAGTCTTTGGGGTGAGAGCCTTGGGCTGTGTGGGCGATATCTCGTGGGTTGGCAGGGAGAGGACAGGCAGAGCACCCTTGACAGGAGGCGTCCATGGACGCTTCTTCACTGGCGTTTTTGGCTTCTCGGGGAGCGCAACAGTAAACGACCGCTTGAAAGGGCATTCTGTCTTTTCGAATTGCAATATCTGGGCAAGTACACCCTTGAAAGCCGCTGCTAGTTCTTGCTCGGTGGAATCGGTAACCGGAATCTCTATTCTCCAGTAATTGGGTCGACGTATTTGCAAGACAAACTTGCTCGAGTCTTCTTCCAAAGCCCAGCATTGGCTCTTGGGAAGCATTGGCTGCAAGGCGGAGCCACAGTTGAGGAAAGCCACGGAGCCAGTACGATATATTCGGAATGGACCTGAGCGCATAGGTGTCAGCGAATGATGTAAGTTTTGTATGGGACGTCGGCCGAGCTGACCGATTGCAATTGTCCTCTCTAACTGGGAATACGGCGACAGGGTGCCGGGTTCGTCTGCGGGGCCACGGCCGGGACTCCGAGCGCGGCCTCTGGAGGCAGCAGAAAAGGCAACAATCTTGACATTGGGATGGTTGTATAATGTCTCGACAAGGCCGCCTGCTGAAGCAGATCGAGGAGCGGGTAAGGGCGGCGTCGCTATCGGAGCTGTCGCGACACGACGAGGGGCCGGGTGATTGTTGCGGAGGGCTTCCATTGTGGTGTCCCTGGATAAGGGTAAGAGAGAGTGGACAGCGTCAACCGTAGCTGATGGTTCCGTCACGTAAGGGCAGGTTTGGTCAGCTGATGTGAGAGAACGAGGGCGAAGAGTTAGCCTTGGGTCATGTCGATACCGACATCGGGGACATGGCAGGGTCCCGGGGATCTCGAAGTTTTTTCCCGTGCCGCTTTGTTTCTCGCAATCTCCGTTGCGTTCGTCGCGGCGCCTGTCTTGCTTTCACAGGGAAGAGATGTGATGGCAAGGGGCAGGAGGGGGAGGAGAAGGCAATTCGAGGAATCCGATCGGCGGACGGGATTGGCGCGCAGCGTAAGTGAATGCAGGAGGCGCAGCTGCACACTGCACTAGGTAAGGTACGCAAAGTATTCGTGGCGCGCGGCGTGGGCAGGCAAGGTAAGGTACGGCAAGATAGGTCCTGGGTGTGAAAGAGAGGGACAGAATTAGAATTAAGGACCCCTTCCGAGCCGACAAGACGGTTGGTTATGCGATGTCTTGCGCGGGTCTCACTCAGCAGATATTCAAGCTCTGCTGCAGTGAGTGCATCAGACGAAAGAAGAAACCACTCTTGCAGCACAATGCAACGAGACAACCCCCACGAAGCGAAGACGAGAGGACACCGAGAAGGGGAAAAAAAAGGTTTTCGGAATGATTGACGAAAGGACTGAGGGCGAGGGCGAGAGCGAGGACGGTTGGGGAAACAAGCAAGGTTATGCCAGGGTGCAGCACAACCTGGAAAGAAGCTTGGACGGATTTGCTCATGGTTCGACCAGGGGGTGGTAGTGTCACGGCTTCCTGGGGACTCGTTCGACGCACCACGCGCCGCCGGGGGGGTTCTGACGCTGCCGGTTTCCTGCCAATGCCTATCTCAGGCTGTCAGCGCGTCTCTGTTTGATCCCCTTGCTCTTATTTGCAACTGCTGTGCAAGGCCCTTTACAATTCGCGCTGCCATTGGGCACGAACCGCAGAAACACTCGATTCCAGTCGTCCGGGACAGGACTCAAGACATACGATATTTTGCCAGATGGGCATGGCCATTCACATGTTCTGTCTCTGCACGGGTTTCCGGCTGAGATTCGGCTGAGATTGCATGACCCCTATACAAAGTACTAAGGTATCATCACCCCTTTCTAAAATGTCGCCCAGTTTACGGGCCTCTTGTGCGCAACGGACGCAAGCCATTGATTGCACTAACCAACCAACAGCGCGTCTCGTGGTGGTGCCCGGCCCCTCCACCGCAGTATATCTCGTCAACCGTCAACGTGCTACGTACCGTACCATTAAGATTGAGATTGCTACGGTGCGCGAGTAGTATCCGAGGCTATTGGGATCGCGGCGGGGACAACCGACGTATCCCAGCGCAAATACACCCTCAGCACAGCGGCTCTGATGGGGAATTATGGGGGATCCCGGGCGCAGAAATCCTCGCTGGGGGAATGACATGCATGGGGGGGTCCTCAACACATTGCACGCACGTTGACGTTGTCACTCACAGCCCAAGTGAGGCCGAGTGAGTGAGGGGGGAGTCAAGTGCTCAGCATCCTCTGATTCTATTGACGGTACTCAACCGCAACTGAGGTTGACTATGTGACCGTGTCTCGATGTGCGCTCATCGCATTCTTCCACCCTGCTTCCATTTTGGTTCCACTGGGTCTCCCATGACAACTCCCGTCCTAAAAGCATGCATAAAGAAGGCGGCTCAAGATCCGAGCAATGCGGCAGGGGTTGCAGCTGTAGACGATGAACACGTTTCTGGGATGCAAGTTCGACGCGTGGGCAGTGCGTGCAGCTGCAGCCGTAGCTGTAGCCAAAGATAGCCGCAGCATCCAACATGAACCGGTGCTGCAGCTCTAGCCTCCAAATATCTCCAGTGTAAGGTATCCCGTCCGCAGATGAACTATCCACTTGAGCCACCTCAGCCTGAGCACCGACGCCCACACGCCAAGATCTGCATCTGTGAGGTGTCAATAGGCAGCCCGAGGACGTGGACGAGGACTTGCAGGTGGCAGCCAGTGTCAGTGTCGGTACGTACCTTGGGCTACATAGATCCCCGTATGTGAGATAACGTAAGCCTGTCAACCGCACGGACCACGTCTGACCGCCCTGCGCAGGTGCCTCTTCAGCCGTTATTCCCGGCAGTGTCGTCATCATTGGATCTCGGCCGCCAGGTTAGCTAGCTCGAGCTCAGCTCCGTCTGCCCAGCAGCCCTGGTCCTGTCTGACGAAAGCTCGCGTGCCCCTCCAACCCTCGTCGTTGCGAATCCTCATATTCAGAAACCTTTGCGTTGGTCTGCACAATCAGCCCAGCACTCGATACCATGGCCGCCGAGAAGCGCCAAAAGCTCCCGTTGGACAAACTTCCTCTGGACAAGGAGACCCTGAAGCAGGAATTCGACCTATCCCACTTTGACATCAACTCGGTCATTCGAGGTGCTCAATTGACCCTGGTTGGGGGTAAGTTGTCCAAGCCCACCAGAAGCATCATGTTTTGGAACAGAGTGGCTGACTGTAAGAAGCTCACCGCGCTTTCCAAAACCCGGCCCTCTTCACCTCCGATCACTACCGACAAGCCGGCGTTGCTGTCCTGACTGGCCTCGCCATTCGCCTCATCATCTCCGTGCCCGTAAGCATCCGGTCGAGCAAACAAATATTGTCTTCAGATGGAAAATTGACAAGTCCCTAGATCATTGGTGTCAAGGTTTTCCTTTGGTTCATTTCCCTGCTCTTTAGCTTGGACCATGTTACCTGGGACGAGAAGCTCGTTGGCGGCCTCAACTTCATTGAGGAGTACGTCCTCCAAGTGCCATTCTTCCTGATGGCCTTGATGCGATATGTCACTCCTACTTTGGACAACATGTACGTCCATGCGACCTCTAGTCGCCCGGCGTTTGCTGATAACTTAGGTTTATGGACTCCCTCAATTGGGTTGACAGGACCTACGTCCAGAAGCACAAGCATGATGACCCTAATCAGCTTCGGGACATGTACTATCCCAACTTGAAGCAGTACAAGGTCAGCGACGGCAGCACTCACTCAACCAGTACAGCCGAGGCTGTCAGCATGTTCCTCTACCGTTTCTCCCGCAAAGGCGCCATCTCCCTCGCCATCTTCGCCCTCTCCTACGTTCCTGTTGTCGGTCGCTTTGTGTTGCCCGCGGCTAGTTTCTACACCTTCAACAAGGCTGTTGGCTTGGGACCTGCTTCCGTCATCTTTGGAACGGGGATATTCCTGCCAAAACGTTACCTCGTCATCTTCTTGCAGAGCTACTTCGCCTCCAGGAGTTTGATGAGAGAATTGCTGGAGCCTTACTTTTCGCGAGTGCACTTTACCAAGGAGCAGAAGCGAAACTGGTTCCGCGAACGCGAGGGTGTCTTGTTCGGCTTCGCTATTGGTTTCTACACCATGATCAAGATCCCCCTTGTCGGGGTTCTGATTTACGGCATTGCGGAAGCTTCAACGGCGTACCTGATTACCAAGATCACCGACCCTCCCCCGCCTCCTGCCGAGAAGGCCGCATTCGCCGAGAGCCAACAGCAATGGACCAACAAGCACGAGTTCCTCAGCTTATCGCTTGCCAACATGGATGCCATTCATAACAAGTCATCTGGAGAGACGCAAAAATCACAGTGAAGACCTCTGGAAAACGTCAAGCGCGCCCTATGGGAGTGTCAGGCGTCAAAGACAAGTATTTGAGCCTTCTTATCCAATAGAAAACCCCTGTCATCACCTCTATCGTAGATTGCTGAGCGCGTGCTGTGGTATTGCTGCACCCACAAGGCACACAGAGCACCCACCTCAGATGCCGAGATAACTACCTCCAAATCCCCAAATCAATTACGTTTCAAGAAAGGGTGTCCATGCAGCATGAGATCACCGTGGTAGTCTTATCGATTGGTGTGCCAGTTGCACTTCCAGTCGGCCGGCGGCATAACCCAGACGTTTGAATGCGGGGGTTGTAAGATACAAGCCAGATACGGCAATTGGAGGGGAACTCTCTTATCAGACGCAAGCTCCACACTGCTCCCTGCCCCAACACCGCACCGTAACAATCGCCTAAGAGCCATTCGTATCTTCTTTGCAGTCTCCAACTGATAGCCAGCCGTGACAGATGAGGCGTTGTTGCGTGCAGGAAACAGCCAATTCCGAGGAATGAAAGGCGGGGTAGTTTGGAGGCGTTGGCTTGGGCTGGGTGTTCTATGTATATCTAAACAAGCCGGCCTGTCTGGGGCTTGGTCACAGATCCTATGGTCACACCATCGCCCTCAAGTCCAATACATACGTTTTCTTCTTCTTTTCGGAGAGCAATCAGGTCTCGCATAGTTGACTATCGAATTCTCATTCGTCATGGGAAAGACTGGTATTCGAACGGCCAACAAGGTCAGCTTTGACAAGCCAGCCTCCGAGCAGCCTGGGCTTCATGTGAGTTGATGTCATTGTCGCGCATGTTCATAGATACTGCTGACACGGCCTTCATTTAGAACAGATGGCACCCTGATAGTAAGTGACCAATATTCGAACTAGACGTGCCCTGCTTTGGCATTCCATAAGTCAAGATCACATGAGCGGTTCCGCATGCAATGCCGTCGGCGATTATTGTCATCTTCGTCACCGGGCTCATCCTCGTCCGCCCTTTCACCTCTGATGTAGTAGTAGTAGCAAGGGCAATCTCTCTGACGCTTTGCAGTTCCCTTCTCCGGAACGATCAAGAATGGCGAGACAGTCAAGATTGAATGCGTCGACTGGTGAAACCTCCTGTCCTCTCAATAGCGTCTTCGTAACTCACCTTCATCTCAGGACCGGTGGCCAGATAGGCAACAACGACTCCGCAGACGACATGCTCAACGTGGACCTCACCAAGATCCACTACCTCTCGGGCCCCTTCGAAGTCGAAGGCGCCCAGCCCGGCGATCTGCTCCTTGTCGAAATCATGGACGTCCAGCCCTTCGACGACCAGCCGTGGGGCTTCACGGGCGTCTTTGACAAGAACAATGGCGGCGGATTCCTCGACGAGATCTACCCGACCGCGTACGTTTCTCATGATCACTTTGGTTCTACAGGAGCACTGACATGGACACGGGGGACAGCGCAAAGGCAATCTGGGACTTTGAGGGAATCTACTGCACATCGAGACACATTCCCGGCGTCAAGTTCGCGGGCCTGATCCATCCGGGCATCCTAGGCTGCGCGCCCTCTGCCGAGGTCCTCGACACCTGGAACACCCGCGAGGGCGAGCTCATCAGCGCCAACAAGCTGGAGCGGGACGTCGCGAAGCCCCCCGAGCCGATCAACGTCCACGCCGGTGCCGCGAATGCCGCGCTTAAGGAGAAGGTGGGCAAGGAGGGCGCTAGGACGATTCCCGGTCGACCGGAGCACGGGGGCAACTGCGAGTGAGTGTCTACATTCTTGTCGAATGTTTGCTTCTGGATGGCAGAATGTTGACGGACGCCACAGCATCAAGAATCTCAGCAGGGGAAGCAAGGTCTACCTCCCGGTCCACGTTCCCGGTGCCAAGTTCAGCGTCGGTGATCTGCACTTCTCCCGTAAGTTTACCCCCCTCCAGTAGTGTACCGATAGAGCACGAGGACCAATACGCGAACCAGAGGGCGACGGAGAAATCTCATTCTGCGGCGCCATCGAGATGGCTGGCGTCATCACCATCAATTTTAAAGTGATTAAGAACGGAGTTGCGGACCTCGGCCTCAAGTCGCCCATCTACATCCCCGGCCCCGTCGAGCCTCAGTTCGGCCCCGGACGGCAGATTTACTTTGAAGGTTTCTCGGTCGACGAGCACGGCAAGCAGCATTATATGGATGTGACGGTCGCATACCGGCAGACCTGTCTTCGTGAGCCC
>JABGLZ010000426.1:0-62400 GCA_014705045.1 Colletotrichum theobromicola | reverse complement strand
AGCTATCCCCAAGCTCCCTTTCTTTCCCCCTTTCCTCACACAGCTCCTGCAAAGCCTCTTCTTCTTCTTCCCACCCCCCAATCCATCCAACCTCTCCTCAAACCACCCAAAGTCCGCCAAAATGGTCTACACAATCACCGTCCACCTACACGCGAACGACCAGCCCGACTCCGTCGACCGCCTCAAGGCCAAGCTCGTCGAGGCTTCCCGCGTCTACTCCAAGGACAGGGAGACCGTCAGCTGGTTCGTCATGCAGGACGTCCACGACCCCAGGTCCTTCACCATCGTCGAGCGCTTCGAAACCGAGGCCGTAAGTCAACGCCCACCGAATTCCCTCCCGTCCCCCCCAAGATATACACACCAATTGGGTAGCCAATGTCTAGAACGACTGACTGACTGACTTGTCTTCTCCCACCATAGAGCCAAAAGTACCACCTCGAGAACCCCTACTGGAAGACCTTCGATCCCTACGTCATTCCCCTGCTTGACCGCCCCATGGATTTGAGAAGACACGAGGAGCTGGATACTTCCAAAGACGTTGTCGTTCCTCAGTAGAATGTGCACATTAGTAGATAATAAAACAATGGGATATAAAATGACACGCGGACGTCGATGGTCAAAGTGCTGTTGTCGCGTTCAAGGATCGTGATAGGGTGTTGGATGAGCTGCGATCAACATCTTTCAACTAGATAAAGCGGGCTGCCAATTACAGTACGCGGACATTGATCTCGATGAGGCAAGGCAGCCTGTCAATACGACAAGCTTTTCGCATGCCCACACCGTGATGGAACCATGAAACTAAACAACACATACAAATCACTTCAAGCAAAGATGCAACGGAGTTATCATAAATTTTACGAATTTGTATTAGGTCTATTGCGCACTACTAGGGTATTCTCCCCCTCCAACTCGAATCGCAGTAATTACCGATGAGGTCGACATCATACAGTTTTAAACAAAGAGAAGGCGATGCCACTCCTCCTCCGGTTGATTAAGGCCAAATGTCTATACGGCCCAAGAAAGAGCATCCACAAAGTCGGTCGGACAGAGCGCGTGTCACGTCATGTCCTGATGCGACCCTGAAGAAACATCCCTCTTTACTGCGACTTCTCGTGCTGGGTGGAGACACGCTGCAGGGAAACGACTGATGAAACAGTTAGCTTACATTCTGTAACATGGCACTTTGTGTGGAGTAGGATATATAAACTTACCAAAGTCCTCGAGCGAACGCTGCTTCTGGCTACCCTTGGGGGACTTGCCATGCATGAGGTTGTCGAAGCCCTTGCTGTCCTCGAGCATATAGTAGACTCCGGCGCAGACGCAGAAGACACCGAAAGAGAAGATCCAGATACGGACGACGGCGACAATGGAGGTCTGCTCGCCGTTCTGGAACCAACCGAAGATACAGAAGAGGGTGGCAAGGATGTCAACAACCAGAATGGCACCAGACAGCTGCCACGAGGGGATGGAGGACCAGAAGGGGCCGTTGGCACGGGTGACGAAGATCAACCAGTTCTCAGTAAGGGAGATCTCAAGGAAGAGGACCTCATCCATGTTACCGAAGTTCTGGACGATACCGCCGTCGGGGCCGTGGGCGTACATGGTGGTGACAGTGATCCAGGTACCGACGGCGAGGACGACACCAAGGAGGACGGACATACCCCAAAGCTTGGGCAGGTTCCACTTAACGGGGGTCTTGGAGAAGGGGGCGTTGTCGTAGGCAATGGCCAGGGTAGCGATATCGGCGAAAATGGCGATGAAGACGACAAGCTCAATGTTCAGGGAACGGTTGAGGATGGCGATCCAGAGACCAAGGTAAATCTCCAAGTGGATGGAGAGGGCGATACGGTAGACGACGTAGGCGTACATGCGGTGGAAAATCTGGCGGGAAGTCTTGAGAGCGTCGATGATGGCACCAAGACCGGGAGCAAGGAAGACAATGTCGGCAGCGGAGCGAGCGGCGTCAGAGGCACCCTCGACGGCAATACCAGTATCAGCCTTCTTCAGGGAAGGAGCGTCGTTGACACCGTCACCAGTCATGGCAACGAGGTAGCCACGCTGCTGAAGGATCTCGACGACGTTGTACTTGTGCTGGGGGAAGACCTCAGCGAAACCATCGGCAGCCTCGACGAAGTCGTAAACCTCAGAACCGGGCATGTCACCGCCACCACCGAGACCGAGGCGCTCAGCGTTGTAGATGTTGGTGCCGAGACCAAGCTGGCGGGAAGTCTCACGAGCGATACCAACGGCGTCACCAGTAAGCATCTTGATGGACAGACCGAGAACCTTGGCCTCGTTGACAGTGCGGGCGGTATCGTGGCGAGGGGGGTCAGAGCAGGGCATGATGCCGAGGATCTCCCAGGCGCCGTGCTCACCACGCTTGCGGGCAACACCAAGAGAACGGAAACCACGGGTAGCGAACTCGGCGACCTTGTTCTTGTAGGCCTGGTCGATCTCCTCAGGGATCTCGTGGTCCTGCTCGACGGTCTTGAGAACGAAGAGGGGAGCACCCTTGACGCAGGTAATCTTCTCGCCGGCGGGGGACTGGACGATGGCGGTAACCTTCTTGGAGACGGGGTCGAAGGGGAAGAACTCAAGAACCTGGTACTTGGACAGGACAGACTTGGCGCGGGGGTAGTAGCGCAGCGACTTCAAGAAAGCCTTGTCGATGGCGTCCATACCCTTCTTCTTGCGGGAAGCAGCCAAGCAGGCAGTGAGCATGAGGTCCTCGGGGTCGACACCGGCGACGGTGTAGGGCTCGGCCAGAGAGAGCTTGTTCTTGGTCAGGGTACCGGTCTTGTCAGAGCAGAGAATCTCGACACCAGCAAGGGACTCGATGGCGGAAAGCTTCTGGACGATGGCCTTCTTCTTGGCGAGGTAAGCAGCACCGACAGCCATGGTGGTGGTGACGACGGCAGGGAGACCGACGGGGACACCGATGATGGTAATGGCGAGGGTGAAGCGAAGGATGTCGACAATGCCGTTGGAGCGGTAGAAGGAGGAAACCCAGACGATGAGGAGAGTGAAGACGACGAGGACCAGGAGGATGGTACCAATGCCGTTCAAGACCTCAGTGAAGTGACCAGTGCCGGAGTTGGCAGCGTTGACGAGAGCGGCAGCGCGACCGACGAAGGTGTTGTCACCAGTGGCGGTAACGATGATGAAGGCCTCACCACGCTTGATAGCGGAGGAAGCGTAGCAAGAGTCGTTCTGGTGCTTGTCGACAGCCAGAGACTCACCAGTGATGGCGGACTGGTCGACCTGGAGGAAGGCATCCTCGGTCACGATCTTTCCGTCGGCAGGGATAATGGTACCCTCCTCAACCTGGAGGATATCACCGGGAACAACTTCGGGGGCCTCAACCTCCTTCAGAGTGCCGTCACGGAGAACGACAGCCTTCAGGGCAAGAGTCTTCTTGAGTTCGGCGACAATCTAGGGTGCGGGTCAGCAATGCAATTCTGGGAGACCCTTGGCAACGCGTGCCAGGTGTGGGGCCGGGTCGACTTACAGATCCGGCCTGGAATTCCTGAACGAAACCGACAACAGCGTTAAGCAGCAAAAGACCGCAAATAACACCGAAATCGATCCAGTCCTCAAGACCGGCAGCCAGGACGGCAGCGGCCTCCATGACGAACTGAATAGGTCCGACGAAGAACATGAACTGCAGACAGATTAGCAAGTGCTCCATGGCAGACCAACAAGGTGCTAGGCGCCACATACAAACTTCAGGACAAGGTTCTCCTTGGCCTCAGCCATCTCGTTGCGACCCCACTTCTTGCGGCGGTTGAGAACCTCTGCCTCAGTGAGACCCATGCGGGTGTCGGTCTGGAGCTGGTCCTCGGGGACGACACGGCCAGTGCCAGGGGTGGTGTCTGCAATCCATTGAGTTAGCTGATGCCTCTGGTGATGATTGTGTCCGCCCCAGCCCAGTCGGCAGCTAGTGCTGCGACTTTGGGAGCTACACGAGAGAGGTAGAACGTACCCTCTTCCTCCTCATCGATGTGGCCATCCTGGGACTCAAGGTCCTCAATGAGGGCATCGATATCCTCATCCTCCTCCTCGTCGTCCTCAATCTTAGGCTTGGAGGCAGCGGGGGCCTCGACGGGGGCCTTCTCATCGAACTTGTGGCCCTCAATGGGCGTGTTGATGGCCGGCGCCGCGGCGTTTGACTCGGCCATGGCGACTGGTGTTGAGGCAGACGAGCTCTGCTCAGGCTATTATGCGCGGATAGGGTATAGGTCGCGAATAGTAGGAGTTGAAGTTGGTAGGTATTCCGTAATACGGCGAGGCGCTGCTGGTTTCTAGGACAAGCCTAAGAAATACTGGTTTGGTCGCAGGATACGCGTAGGAAAGGTGATTGAGAAGAGGGAGAGTGGAGAGGGGGGGGAGGTTGAGCACCACACGAATGTGAAAGGCGATCTATATACCTAGAGGCAGCCTTCGTGGGTGATGAAAAAAAGAAGAGAAAGGAAGCACGGCTGAAGAGGTGCGGAAGCTTCGCTACTTTAAAGAAAGTGCGGGCTCTGGGGGGGAGAGACACGAGCGACACCAAAAAGAGGCGACGACTGAGCCATCACTGTGTGCGTGTGTGTGGTGCAGCAGCAGTACCTCTACGAAGGAAGCAACAGCAACAGCAACAAGCAGCAGGCGCAACCGTGGTAGAGGCGTGGGGTGTGGCTGCAAGGCGGGAGGTGTGGGTCGGGGGAGTGAATTGAGAGATGGGATGGGGCCTTTTTGGGGTGGGTGGGCGTGTTGGAAGGCAAGGCGTGGGCCGTGGAGCAAGTCGAGCGAGCTATCCGGCCGACACTGACCCAGGGCAGAGCGAAAGGAAAAGGGAAAGAGCAACCCAAAGGGCCAATCCGTGAATCCACGGCCTAGAGAGGTACCCACTCTACGTACCCGCAACCGATGGTATTGCTAGTCCGCCCGCTTTTTTCTCTCTCTCTCTCCGGGTCTCACAGGTCACGTCTGTCGGGCACTCAGAGCAATAGCGAGCGAGGAGCGAGGAAAGAGCGACGCGATGGACGATGGATGGACCGCGGGCGGCGGCGACGGCAGCGGCAGCGGTTCGGCAGGACCACAAGGCCAGGCCAAAGCCAGGACAGGACTTGTTCGCTTCCCTTGAAAGCTGACGATTAGAATTATTACACATGACAGGCACAGGGCTCAGAGCGCCAAATGGGAGGAGACAATGGCTCCATTGCGCGAGGCATGTTTAATGTCAAGCAAAGCTGCCAAATACCGGACCAGACCTTAACACGCGCGCCGCAAAGGTGAGCTACGCCGTAAGGTAGTTAATGGTAGCAACGCAACGGTAGCAGCATGGCAAGGTCCTCCGTAGGGGAGAAGAAACAAAAGGTGCAGGGAAGGTGAGGTAAGGTCCAGGTCTACGATAACGGCTCCACCTCCAGACAAGGTAAAGTACGCAGGTACCTGTTGGCCAGGTCGCGGAGAAGGCACCTGAAGCTGGAGAAGCTACACAATAAGATCGGTTCACGGTACGCGATATCCATCAGCTACGGGCAAGACGCGGCAGGGACTGCACTCGACTGAGGAGGACCCAAGGACCCAAGACTGGCCAGACCAGTCAGGATCTTACCTTGCCCGGGGGCCCAGTCAGTCATCCAGACGAGGGAAGGATTGATGGATGATGAGCGCGAGAGAAACCTCTTTGAACGAACCTAGTTAAACTATGAACATGTATTGGGATACAATGACCTGGGGTGGCCAGGTACAAGCTTGCAACACAGTACGGATTGAACTTTGAGCAGACGCACCTGTTTGTACGAGACGACGAAGCAAGATATCTCTCTCTCTTTCTCTGTAAGTGTCTGAGGGCCTCTCCGGCTTGGCTTTGGCGTCAAAATTTTCCCACTAGAAACCGTTCAAGGCCGCATGCAGACTGACCGCGGAAGAATGACAGATACTGCGGAAAAGCGTCTAGTAACGGGCCAGCTGAAGCAGCGGGCGGTGTTGGTGACGCCGAACGATGAGTGAGCGAGGGAGCAGCGCCTCAAGGTTAGCACCCACGGGCCAACAACGCCGTCATCTTGCGCCAGAGCTTGAGAGTGCTTGGGATTTTTTCCGTGCTGATTTCTGCGATTACGCGGATGGGATGGCACATTTGGGGCAAAGCTCCCAAACACCCAAACGGCCTGGCCTGTTTTTGCTTGGAGACCCTTGCGCGCGCACACTCACAAGCTGGCCAGTGTGCGGCACAGTGCGGTAGGCGGGATGGACAAGGTAATCTCGCGAGTAAACAAAGTACAACGCCCCACATGGACTCGCCGGCCTAGAGTTCCCAGGACCAGGTGAGGTGCAGGTTTCCCAGCGGAAGAAACACCGCTCATTGGACAATGTCACTGAGAGCATGGGGGAAGAGGTAAGGTACAGCGGTAGGTACCTGGGCTCAGTGGGAGCAAAGGTGGAGTCGCCGTGTGCTTGAAGTGGGAAGGTGGTCCCTCATTCACTTTTTTTTTTCCCTCTCTCCTCAGAGGTATGGATGGATGCTCTTCTACTGGGCGAACCGGCTTCTCGCCGCACTAACACAACCAAGGCTACGTTTTTGTTTTTCTTCTTCTTTGCTCAGTCACCCGTCTCGCCCAGGACCGCCGCAACCCCCACAGTCCCGAGGCTTGTGACTGGCTCGCTGATTGTCGGTGATACTTCGCTCATCACTCGTGGGGAGCAGCCGGCCAGCAAAGGTGTCTGCGGCTGCTGTTCCTTTCCACGTCCTCACCTCGAGCTTGTGGAGTCGCCGACTGGGCAAGGTGAGCAGCCCGCGTGGGTGAGGTAAAAGCGCCAGCCGAGATACGTACATCCTTACGCAGCGCTACCTGGTCTCGGTGGTACCATGTCCAAGAAGCAGTGAAGGTTAAACACCAATTTGTAGGTAATTTTGAGGTAAGCTCTTCTTTCACCGTACGTACCTATTGACATGCTGGTCTCCGTACTTTTACAGTACACCAGACTGCCTAGCCTCTGCCTTGCCGCGGGATTGCTCGATTTTTACTGCGTCTTTTTTTCACCCGTCGTCCTTGCCATCCTTTCCTCGCCTTCGAGGCGGCCTTTCCGCGTTGTTTCCCTTCCTGGGGTCTCCGGGACCGCCCAGGCACACGGGCACATTCT
Source organism: Colletotrichum theobromicola (assembly GCA_014705045.1). NCBI lineage: Eukaryota > Fungi > Ascomycota > Sordariomycetes > Glomerellales > Glomerellaceae > Colletotrichum > Colletotrichum theobromicola. Next base: position 55,272 of record JABGLZ010000426.1, on the reverse strand, counting down.
GCCGCCTGCGCAGCCTGTCGCTCGCCTGTAAGGGTACGAAAGTCAGCCGGTAGGAAGACGAAGGGCGGCTTGCGCGATTTTTGCACCGTGGCTGCAAATGACGACACTGCTCCCAATCGCAGGCCCTGCACCGTGGAGTTTTTGTCGTCGGCCTCGTCTCGTCTCAAGTCGTTGGATCGTGCGCCGCCCACTGCTGAGCTGATGGCTGTCATCAGCTTGCCTCCGACTCTGTCCCTTGCCGCCCGAATGGAACCGCACCGCTGCTGTGAGCTTTGACGCCTGTGATGGGTGGCTGGTTGGACGGTTTCATGGGTTGAAGGGAACATGACAACGACAACCACGACGACGACAGCGACGACAACCGATGGGCGGACGGAAGGCGGTCAGCATCAGCACAGCAACGGTCCATGTCTCTACGTATCCAACGGCCATTAAGTGCCTCACCCGGGTCAATTGAAACAATGCGACGCCAATTGGCGCATTCCGGCTTCCACGAGGCTTGTCCCTCCAGGATTTTGTGGATGGAGATCTGGCTTGCAGTCGCTGTTTTTCTTCAGTCAGTCATCACACACACACACACATCGCGGACTACACGCCGCGTGCCATTCTGTCGTCTCAGACTAACACGGCACGGCTGCTAGTGCAAGTTGTGAAAAAATTTAAGTACGGATACGTATCTTTCCTGAACATCTTTCGACATGGGATATTACGGCATCCACACAGTTTCAAGGATAGAGCAGCAGCACGGTCCAGTCCAGACGACGACGACGACAGCTTCTTCCCATCGTTGTCGTCGTCGCTGTCGTTGTCCATGACTCCAGGAAGGTGGATCACAACAAGCTTTTGGCTCTCCAAGAGTCGCTGCCAGTCATGAGCGTCGACCACTCTGGGGCCCTGGCTGCTCGTGATTGAGCTTGGACAACGGGCTTTCTTTGGGGCGGCTGGGAAGATGGGAGTTGGGAGTTGAGGGCGGCCGTCATCAACCCTGCCGAATGCCCAGCTTTTCTTTCTGCCTGCCCAGCGCCCTGCGAATGCGAACCTCGTCTCTTATCAGGAAACGGCCCTTTCAAACTTTTCTCATCCGTGTGCACCGTGTACGCACTGTCGGAGCGCCATTTTCTCTCTAATTTGTGAGCCTTGGCTCGAATGAGATTGGCCAGCGCCGCCCTGCTGGCTAATAGCTACGGGTAAGGCGGCCTGTGTTGGACGATACGTACTGTGTCGTTCCTTGGTCTGCCATTTGAATGTCCGGATGAATTTTTTTCTTTCTTTCTGACCTCTGGTCAATGTTCTGCAGCAGCAGCAGCCGATGGACGGCATTCACTGTCCAACCACAGACGTTCCGTATACTGAATTCGGCACCTCGGCCATCCCTTGGGCGCTAGACGTGGACGGGAGTGTCTTGTTTCTCCGTAGGCTGCATTTGCCGGGACTGACGAATGACAAAAAGAGCGCTATGCGAGGCACTCCGGACATGCGTGCATTTCGATTCCTGCATCTACGGGTGTTTCTGATGTTTCGACGTTACGTACAGTGACAGATCGCGCACTACCCGTCTCTTGTGGGTGCCCTCTAACTTGAGCAACCAAGCCCGGGCTGCCTTCTTTGGTACCTTGACCTGGAGGTGCGGTTAGAAGCTACCGGCAAGTTGCAACCGCCACTATCGAAACCGCCCTACTGCACCTGCAGACCAGTCTTGCAAAATGCATTAGCATTAAGGTAGGCTCTTGGGGCGGCTATTCCGCAACGACTTGGTCTTGTCTACTTTCGTGCTAGGGCAATCGCCGCCAGCACCGCTGTCGCCGCTAACACATCCCGCTCTTCGCTCAGGTCAATCCATCAAGTCGGGCCATCCACAATTCACATCCACAGTACACACCATCGCCTGTCGTTCGATAGACCTCCCCCAGTCTACGGATACCTACTGCGGTGTGCGAACGACACGAACGACGACACCGACATCGAATTCCACTATCGACCCCAAGCCTCTCTCGTCCTGCCACGACGTGCCAGCCGCGTCCGTTGCGAGACCCTGCTGGTTTTCCCCAAATCCCCAATCCAGGACCCTGTCCACCATGGAGATGATGGAGTTGGAGGTTGGCGAAGAAGGTCAGGTACAGTACAGAGTACCTACCCTGCTGCATGCTGCTGCGTATCCGTCCAGTATTCCCCTCAAGCGGAAAGCTGCCACCCCCACCATCTAATCCCTTCCGCTGGCCCATCTAACATCGATCCCGACGAACGAGAAACCGAGCTTTCGCCCAGCCCGCCCCGCTGTGGATGGGTAAGGACGATGACCTGACAGGCTCGGGATGCCCTCGACGTCGGTTTCCCCAAGGCCAAGACTCGACGCGGTCTCATCCTGCTGTGCAACTCTGGTCTGAGTACTTCTCCAGCCTGGGGAAACGTGGGATTCGACTCTCGGCGCAGGCTAGGTCCTGCAGCCAATGCAGCAGCTACCCCAAAATGCCTCTCAAAGACACTCTCCAAGAGGCAGTTGAAGCCGTCATGGCCCGTATCGAATTGTTCTCGACGCTCGGCCTCGTCCATAGACCACCCGCCATCTGGGACCGGCGGAGAATAACCTCAGCGAGCTAATACGCATTATCCACGTTGTGTTCTCGACCATCAGGCACGCGCTACGGGACGGCTACCCACTGTTCACCGCACCTCGCATGCATACAGGGTCCCCCATTGTTTGCGGAAAAAACCCTCGCTGATGTTCCACCTCGAGCTCCAGCTTATCGCTCGTCAGGCAAAAAAAAACATGGGTCTCGTGTCTCTGTACCCGTAGCACTACCGAATACCGACGCCTCCATTGTACTGAGTATGGAAATGGATACCGGCCGGACGTTCTGCCTTGCCCTGTGCTTTGCTGAGCTGGCATGCCCAACTCAGAATTGGATCACGAACCAGTAGATATGCCGAGTCGGAATCGCACCGATGGCCCCAATCCCTTCTCCGAGCCTCGTCCATCAGGAAGGGTTTCACGCCTCTACGTCATCCCGACAAGGGCTTTCAATTCCTAACCTCTCTCTTACTCAGTCAGCCGTCGCCGCTCCGGCCGATCCGCACCATTCGATAGGTCGCTTTCGCACCCACCACTGACAATGGCAGCGTGACTAACAAACGCCTCTTGCCTCGCCTAGCGAACCACGCAGCTGACCTAAGCTTTCTGGGAATTCCACCCGATCGACGCTTGAGCTATCTCCGTACAAGGCGCGCATCTCCAGAAACCAGTTCTCGCCAACCTTGTGATCGGAGCCGTGTCGGTCAGCCTTCGGTCTCGCCGTTGTGGAGGCCGGGGCATCCAGTCTTGTACGCTCGTCCTCGGTCTGCTTAGCCATTTTGCCTTCGCACGCGCGCTGGAACTACCGAGCTGTCTGCCCGTTTACTCATCCGGTTGACAGCCACTTCGATGGGGACTCCTAGCTTACTATGTAGAACAAATTCGCCGACACTGAAACAGCTCACCGAGAGAATGGCACGAATTACGGATACGCCTCTCTTTCACACACGGCTACTTCCACTATCCCAGCCTGCCATGCCTTGCCGGTGGCCACGGACGACGCCCGGGCCTACCTTGTGCCCTTGTGTTCTCGCCAGGCCTGTCTGGTTCTCCAGAATCCAACGGCGGTAACCTGCTGGGAGCCTGGAGAATTCTCGCCTTCGCTCGCCTTACATCGCAATTGTCCTCGTGGACTCGTGGAGACTCTCGGCGCTTTCTCACCGCCGTCTTTGTGTGCTCTCCCACATCTCCGTTCTTAGCAATGAAGCACGCAGCGCCTGAGCCGGCAGAGATGAGCCATTTCAAATCTTGCAGTCGGATTGGATGATTTGCATATCGTCCACACATCTGGTCTTGGCCACCTGGGGCACACCACTGTACCGCTGCACCACTACCCACCATAACAGGTCGGAAACGCCCCCCGACTGCTTGTTCCCCCCCGATTTCGTCCCTCGAATCGCCGTCATCTGCACTGTGCCTCCGCTCCCGCATCCTGTAGAGTGCGGGGATTTGACGGCCCTGATTCTCCCGCGCTTGCTGCTGTGAGCCCGCCGGTCGAAGCCTCATTCGGCCGTCGTTCGGGTCTACATGACCCCCATTCCGAGTCAGTCGGCTCTAGTGAACTTGGAGAAGGTCGGGGCCTGTAACGAATCGTCTCTTTACAAGTCTTGGCCGCCCACGATGACAGCTGCTTCCGCATTTTGATATGCGCCTTTTTCCGACCTACGACCGCCTCGTTTGCAAGTTTCTAAGACACGGCCATTTCCAAGTATAGATGATCCTTTCTTGGCCATCGAGTCCCATCCGCAAACTTCCGCTCAACCGTGGGGGAATGAGGGGATTGAGCGAGAAATACCCCAATGCAATTTGTGGCCATCTAAACGCACTGATGCCATTTACGAGGGAAGAATTGGTGCTCGATTTCTTGGCAGGCGACTTGGCGATGTTCAATCGCCAACTTCCAACAATGGCGTGCGAGACGGTCTGCTTCTCGTGAATGCGATCAGCACCCCTATCGTTGTTGCACAACTGGCCTCTGGGACTTGGGCCCCTCAGTCATCTCGTTTGCTCTGATGCATTGCTGTTGCACATTTGCAGGTAATGACACGCAGGGATTAGTCACGATAAAGGCTCGGTCCCGCTACGCCACGAATCCCGATCCAGCTGCCAGACAATCGGCCCTGGTTACACGCGACGCCGTCTTCCCCAGCGCACGGCACACTGAAAGCCGCCGTCCAGCAGGGTCTTCTGGGCGCGACCGCTGGGGTTAAACCCAGCTTGCAGCGTTCATCTGGATTCTAGTGGGTGATGAGGTGATCCAGCGTCCATCCCCCCCATCCACCTCCGGACTGGGCTTGCCAGTGGAGAACCATGGGCTGAGGAGCACCGGGGCGACCTCAAAATCGATAATGTCAATACTGGACTTGGGAAGCCTTGGATCAAGATCATCCCCCATCAACGCAGCAGTGTCTCCTCTTGTTGGATTGAATTATCAACGGATACGGCACGCTTTTGGAGCGCTTAAAGCGAAAAGGGTTAAATGGCTGGCGCCAGACTGTGCTGTCATTGGGGGGAGCACGGTTGGCATGCTTCCTCATTTGCATCATGTCACCGTCTTTGCGCCCATGAACCCTGGCATCTTCGGACATTAACCTGTGGGTGAAATGGATACCATCGCGTTTGTTTACATCAGTCACCACGGAACCGGCGCGTGCGTAACCTGATAGGGCTCGACTGGACTGGGCCTGGAGTCGGCTTTCGACTTTTCTTAATGAGAAGAAGGGGCGATACTCCTAGTCTGCCGACACGCCGCTTCATCTCGTCCGATTGAAATTGCTCAATGCGTTTGATGCCTCCACGATGGACGTCATAGGCCGTCGCAGGGCTGTCTGGAGGGGTGTGAAAGTGGACTGCTGCTGTCGAGCCAGAAATTCGAGATTGAGTCTCCGTCTGACTACAGCAAGCAATCAAGTCTGAATGGAGACATTCCAAGCACTCGCTGCACCGTACCTGAATTGACAATCTAGCTGCAGCTGCTGCCAAGACGCGTCGAATCTTTCCGGAAGGAAAAATTGGAATGCTGCTCAAGTCAGTCTCTGAGTCGGCCGCTAACGTTGTGCCGTCGTGGGAAAACGGCGCAACTCGACTCGTCGGCTCGACTCGCTACGCTACTTGGCGATGGAACGTCGAGGACGACGCGCGCAGCACAGCATCGCATCGAGGCGGCTGACTGCGGCCTGCAAGGTCGCATGCGCGCACCACAAGCCCACGGCACAGCAGCCAGGCAAGCTCCTGAAACAAACCAATGAAAGTGAAACCCGGTCGAGAAGCCGGTTTACGGTTTCTCGACAACGTAATTCTTTGTCGATGTTATTAACTCGGGACTCGATAGCCAAGATGGACATCCAACGTTGGATTTCTAGCGGGATCTTGCACGCTCAGACAGACCAGCGGTGCAGGGCAGCCCGGGCGAGGCTGGGATGGGCCGGATTCGTCTTACGAGAGGCGACGGCACCGGGAGTTACCAGGTGACATTCCATACGGCACATCGTCATCAAGCGGTGAGGATTCACATTCACAGCGTGGAGTTGCCGTTGGCTAACGATTACGGGCCGTATCTTGCTGTGGTTCGTCGCTATGGAGCATGGCCTATGGGATCCCGCCCGCCCCGTACCGTGAGAAGGCACGAGAAAGGGGACGAGTCAGTGGGCACTGAGGTCTTGCTCCCTGCCGGGAATAGGGCCGGTTTCTGTGCCGCGGTTTCCCTCTTGCGGTCGGTGTTGGGACCCATCGTGAGGATGGCCTGGCCCATATTACGCCGTGAGGCATTCGTACCTTTGGGGAGAAGCCCGGAAAGTCTCCGTCCAGCTATCGGTGAGGTAGCGCTCGACGGAAGGAAGGCCATTGGCACGCAAGTCCAGTCCGATGTTCCACCCCTAGAGCCGACCTTGCACTTTAGGGCGATACGGAGCCGATTGCTTCGCTCGCGTTGGACGGATGGGATGCAATGGATCTGGCATTTTGATTGGGGTCTCCATCTTGCAGCGACCGAGCCGCGGCAATCCAGAGACCAGACATCAAGATGGCGCCAGAACCCAGAGATGCAGCCAGCTCCTCCCGGCGCCTTCCCGGTACCGTATGCGACCGTCGCCCACACGGCCTAGATGGGCTTCATTCAAGAATGAGGTGGTGTACAAATGTTTTTTTCTCCACAGTCGTCGACAGCAATGCAAGCAGAACCCGTCCGCCCGTCCGCCTCCTCCGCCGTCTCCCTCGTGCTTCCGCCCTTCTAGAAGCAGACTTGGAAGCGGATTAACTTGGCCATCTGGTAGGATGACCGCTGCGGACACTAATTGCGATCACCTACGTACCGTTCTCGACAACACCGCAGGTCCGGCGCCTCACAAACTACAGTGAGCACAGTGTGGGGGGGGCCCAGTGTAATTGTCGAGTGTCACGCAGGTGACCAACCGCTAGAGATCGGGTCGACTCTCGGAGCGTGTGGGAGCTGTGAGGTGTTGTTTGTTTTTTGCTGTGCACCAGATTTGTCTATTGATTTGTTTTTCTGTTGACTCAAGCCAGGCCCCTTTTGTTGTCTTGGCCCTTTCTTGGCTTCCCCAGGGCAACAGAGCGCAAGGGGAAAATAGCCTCTTCAGCACCATTTAGCTTGCTGTTAGTGAGCGGCAGGCGTCGGCTCGGCGTCCGGCTTGAAGGGGTCATTTTGCAACGACACTTCATCCTCTTCCCTCCTTTCATATACGCCTCTTTTTTCACTTCTACGCAGTCACCATCATCGCACCTTGTCCGCCTGCGTATGATGGCAGAGCGACTGTCCTACCACCGTCGGGAGACTCGGAGTAGCCAAGACGCTTAGAAACAGATTGGCAACATTGGCGATTGCAAATCTGCAAGTCAATCGAGCTCGATGGAGAAATAAGCTTCTTTTCTCCTGAGAGATCCCTCTTCCTCCCCCACGCTATGGAAATGCCCAGCCAGATGCGACCGAATATGGCGGCCTCGCAGATCATTTTGGCTTTTTTGCCTGCGGAAGGCGAAACCCAATCCTAGAGATGTGTGGTGCGGCGGCATATCTGATGATTGCAAAGGATGTATGCGCCACGCCAGTATTGGGTGTTTACCCCAGAGTTCTGGACTTGGACGGAATAACCCGACTATTTGGTGTTCGTCCGGTCTTTTTTGTTTACAGTTCCATTTTCCCCTCGTAGTGATTAACGGGTGAAATTCATGCGTTTCCTTCCAATCTCTGCCGTCTTGTTTCCTCGACGCGGTGCGTTTCGAGTTTCATTAACCTTGTGGGGTTTGCGCGCAAGAAGCAAGAAAAAACAAAACGAGACGCAGTGGTGGGATGACATGACTTTTGACATGTACACAGTGCCGCGGCCATCTCATAACATCCCATACCGGCAGGGAGCTTGGGGTTTTGCGGTTCTCTGGTTATGTCAAGTGTTGGGCATGAAGGTGTCTGTGCATTTTTGGGTTTCAATGTTTCGAAACCCTTTTTTTCATTCCCTTCTTCAGTCTGGGTTTCTTTGGATCAATGGGGGGATGTTAGGAGTGAGTTACTGAGTGAGCCTGGACCTAACTAACGTCCGGATAGAGATGCCGCTGCCTATTGTCTGTTGCGGTCTGAGCCCATGCAGTTAGATAGACACTGCGTCTTCCTGCGATCCTGCATAGCACCGGATCTTTGGTTGGGGGATTTCTTCCTGTCAGAGCTGTCACGAAGCGCGTGCGAGCGTGCGTGCTGCGGGATGACTTGGGGACCCGGCTGGATGGAATTGTGTGACGGGCCGGATTATCGCTGCATGCTTGAAGTTTGATGAGATGGTAATGATATCGCGTAATTGTCCAGCGCGGAGGTAAGCGTCGCTTGCAGCTTATGCTCTTTCCCACGGAGTTAAACAGTTCGATGCGAATGATGTGTGTGCATGTTTGAACCTAGACAATAATGATGATGACTCCCTCCTTCATCCGATTTGAACAATTTTCCACGCTGATGAACGCAACGCGGCTTGTTCCTGATCTACATCACATCCGGCAAGCCAAGACATCGGGCCTCGCGAGGCTTTCTGGGCGTGTGTGAGAATGTGTGTGAGTGCGAGTGTGCCTAGATCTAGATCTTGACCTCTCCGGCAAGTAGCGTTCCTAGGCCGATAACGAGATCGATGCCAGGGGGCGGCGGGCTGTGACTTGAGTTTTTGCGGCTTATGAGATCTCTTGGGCTGAGTTATTGGAACCTTGAGAGGGGTCTTTTCTCGTCGTATGCATATCGGATGAAAGTTGATGTCATCATCTTTTTTCGGCTCAACTCCTGGGATGGGCGGAGTGGCGTGTAAGTCCAGTCAGGTCAGGTCAGGTCAGTGTGTCCGGCTGGGACGGGTGGCACGGTTATCACGGTTATTGGGAACACGCCCCCCTTGCTATGTGTTCGCTGTCTACTTTACACCAACATGGTTTCTGAGGAACAGACGAGACGGAAGGAGGCGATGGGATAGTTCGCAGTCCCATTGGGGGTTGGAGGTTTGTGGCTGTGTTGGTGGCTTGTTTTGATATGGTGAGTGTCCCCGGATGGCTGAGCCATCGCTTTCGCGTCTGGGGTGGTTTCGTGGAGTTGATGCGGGAGAATGGGGCTCGGCAGCGGTAAGGGGAAAGCTTACCGTTCTGTGGCTGGGTTTGTGGGGGAAGAAGAAGAAGGGGTGTCGTACCTGGATAGGGAAAGGAGGCAGGCCATTGAGTTTGTGGCTGGAGGTTGAGTTTTGGCGGTGAAGAGGGGGCAGGGGGAGGTGCGGTGAAGGCGCGAGGTGGATGTTGAGGTGGGTTTGAGTGCAGAGCCTCATTATTCAGGGAGGAACGGGTCCTGGGTTGAGCGGGAGGGTGTCGGGGTGATTCTTGCACATTATGTCAGTTTGACAGGGAGCCGAAGGGTGTTGGGGTTTGTCTTGGACTTTACAAGATGGAAGATGCTTCGTGGTGGTGCAAGCGAGGTTGCTGCGAAAAGCGCCACACTGATGCAACTTGTGATGTCTGCGGATTGTATATAAGTATTTGTGGTTAAAGGACTATGGGTTCTACCAACGCAATGATGCTTCCGTCTTTGTAGCTCAAATGAAGCGGATTGATAACGCCGGGAGGCGCGAAGCACAGCGAGATCGACATCATCTGTCTCTGTTGAAAGAAACAACAAAGCCGTGAGTGAAAAGCGATTCAAAACGTGGTATTGCTGTTAATACGTATGTGATGGTGAAGGAAGCTAGTGATGAGATGATGTTTCTCTCGCCATTAAAGACTCACATGCTATACCCCTATGGAAACAATTGAGCTGTTAGTGGCGGAGAAAGAAGGTGCAGAATAGAGACATTTGCTTGCTGTTCTAAAGGCATAGAGTTTTGTGTAATGCTGTTTTAAAGACTTCAGAGCGAATATCCGAGAATAGCATCAGGGGATTGTTCTTCGGCCTAAGAGATGAGTCTATTAACTAGATTTCTAATCTTAGTTTTGGGGACTTTAGACCTGCCGTTAGTGATCAAGCGCGTTATGTAGTGATGTATTACTTTAGAAAATATACCGCAGCTTTGCTAAGTTCAAGCGCTTTGTTAAGTCTTATAAATGAGTACATAAGCGTATTGAAGAAGATAGGAAGGTTGCGGCCAGTATGCAACCTTGAAGCAGACGCAATGGTTAGAGAATGTCAAGAACGCTTCTGAGTATTCGGGGTTCCTTTGAAGAGAATGTCGTAAAATGGGGCATTTAAGAACATTATGAACAGCTCGGAGTCGACTGCTACTCTGAGCCTCGCGATTATGCATGCCTGATATGCCAGAGATGACGATCAAGTATAGAGACCTAAGCGTGAAGCTCGGTACGCGAGAAATATGGCACTGCGTTATGTGTTGGCTTAATATGCAAAGCGCGAGAACTCAGGCCATCATTCAGCGCTTTTCAGCAACTCGTTGCCCGTTGAGACAGCGAGAGATAGCTCTGGACTTTTATATGGAATCATCGTAATCAGTCGCACATTGATAGGAGATTAAACATACATTGAATATGCTCTATTCACGAAGCTTTCACTTCATCCCGGCAATTTGTCGGCTTCAAGCACGTTCATGAGCGTTTCATGGGAAGTATTCCGCGGTTCTGCTGGAGGTGCACGTAGTAGACAGCGATATAATGCGTAGAACTCTGGCCATACTCAATCTAAAGCAGCTAGGTAGGAACCTTCGACGGGAACAACATCAAGCCTGTGTACTTCTCTGTGACAAGATTTCTCCTCTGTTATACCTGATAGCTTTGCCATGCTGATCTCTTCTTCGCGGATTCATTCGGCAGAAGAACTTCGCAGCCTTGTGTGCTTTGCCTGCTTGATAACGTTGGCGAAGTCTTCAGGTGAAGTTTGTCTGAAGAGGTAAGCTACGCTACGGGTCTATACTTGGTGGTCGTGGGTGAGGCGCGTTTTGTTGAACAGCTCGTATGCCTTTCCGCATACGTCTTATTCGTGGACCGGCGTCGTACAATGGCGACAGGCGGGTTAGTTGTCTTCATCTTGACACAAGTCAATACATGTTCCGCGCACTATACTCGATGTCCTAACACCCTACTGGCTGACCGGAATCAGACGAACATGAACCACACAGGTAGGACCTTGACCACCGTTCTTGGTGCTCGTATCCGTCCTTCATCTTCGTGGATGCAGAGCCATGTCTATTCGTGGCCCTATCTATGTCTCCGAACGTCCCCTGTATGGACTTGACATCGAGACATGTCTAAGCCCTCGATATCGGGAAGATAGTCATTCTGCCAAGTTGATAAACCACAGCATGTCGCAAATAGAGATGCTACACTGCGATTAATCTTCCATTGACCTCAAATAGTGTGTCTTCGTCAATCACCTCTCATCTGCACACACTGATAGTTCGGACTCTCCATGAGCACACCCGTGAACGACATCATGCAGCTCGTTACAGCAGTAACCCTTATAGGTGCTGCCATCCGCTGCTACACCAGATACGACGGTACAGACTTTCGAGATGAATCATCAGAGCCTCTACCCATAGTAGTTCACAAATGGACGGGTCTCTTTGCGCGAGAGCTGCACCCACAAAAAGCGCACCCAGACAATCTCCTCACCATCAGCGAGTACATGCCGGTGCATGAAGGTCTCGAAACCTGGCAGCCTGGTGCCTGGGACATGAAGATCTAGCACGAATTCAGATTCGTGCTTAAAGAACGGCGTCAATATAGCAATCGGGGCTTGAGACACGCGACTTTGATGCTCTCAGCGCTTATACGCTTGTTTATCTTGGCTTCTCAAGTAACTCGAGTCCACGTAGACCCATTCTCTCCGCCTTAATCTGCTATGCATATCGACAGAGCCGGAATCTCAAGCATGTCAGTGGTCCAGGTTCATACTTCAACCTCCCTATCGGGCAGCCTGGAGAAAAGGCAATCGAGCTCCATCTACTACAAATTATCCATACGAAGAGACTTGGCGCAGCATGTTGGAATCCAAGCGACGAAGAAGATTCCGAAGAGTTTGGATGATAATACACACGTCTGAAAAGAAGATGGGGCTTTAAGTGACTGGAGTAGTATCGAGATAGGCGGCAGATCCCCCCGTCACTTAGCTTTGAGACAGAAGGTGTTCTGATATAGAGATAATGTATTCTCTAGAGACTTTGGGGGAGTCTATCACAGAAACTGGGTATTAAGTAGCCCCAGAATCTTCGGCAAAGATGCCCGTGAGCGGAAGCTCTATGGTCTATGGACACTGGTGTTCTCTCAGAATGCTTTGCTCTGCCAGAACTAGCCAGAACAGAAAGCCTACAGTATAACTCTTTGGTGTCTTCTCTCTGGCACAGTGACGTTTGTTCATCATGTAGAACAGGGGGAGCAATCGTTATGAGTTCAGTCTTAGATTCATCGACATTTTGAACCCAAATTGACCCCGCTAAATGACAATGGAGATGCGACATCAGGGCCGAGTGGCTATATCGGCCTCTCGTCGACCTCCCCTGACGCCTTTCTGGCTGCGCACAATCCGTTTTCATCATGTAGTTCGTGTTTCGAGACTGCATAACCTGCTTGGCTTAGCCAGAGAGGTTTACTGGTTGATGGCGCCACCGGCAATCAGGCACATAGAGTGCGATTCGTCTAGATGCTCCGTCCAGGTGTTAAGGTCCTCGCGGCAGTCGGAGCCACAGTAGCATGCATTACTGCCTCGTATGCTTTCGTCCCGTGAACGCCAGCGGCTCTTCCCACGTCGCCCGCGTGTTAAACCTGACGCCGAGTAGAACAGCAGGGCCAGAGACCCCGAGATATATGATAAATTCGCGAGGAAAAGAGTATCGAATATGACCACCCCTTCGCCTGTACATATTTCCATGAATATTGTCGCGTAATTGAAAAAGACCTTCACCGAAAAGAAACCTCACAGGTATCTCTGAGCTCTGTCGGTAATCCCCGTCTTATGGGTATACCTTATGCCGCATTTTATCCGTTTGCATGACAGCTTAACCTTGGCCACATACGCCCATCCGTTCCGTTTCGTTGATACTACTCGACAGTCCGACCAGGCAGTGTTTCCAGAGACACATGTTATCGGACGAAATGATATTCAGGAGGAAGAGGTACTAAGACTGATCACAGAAATAGGAGTAGATCTGGGAGACTCTATTCGCGTTAACCATTCAACGTGGGCCGGCTCATCACTTCCGGAAATTCAGGGCCGATAGTTTTTCCCACAGCCAGATAAGACCTTATAGCAAGATCTCTCGATGCCAGATATTACATCTGCGGGTCACCCAGAGTACCAGACCAATGCCAGGAAGATGTCCCACCAAGGATACATATGTATCCTTTATTTACACACCTCCGACTCCGAGCGACACGTACTTGCCATCCCAAGCCATCCCGATCACAAAAGCAGCCCAGGAGATAGAAGCTGTACATCGTAGACGAATAAATCTGTTGAAACTTGACTTCAAATCAGGTATGCCAGCGTCGTTTCAACTTATAGCCCGGCTTTCTGTCCTCCGACCCCACAAAGTGCTACGTGTGTGCGTCCAGGCAACACATGGTTGATGGCAGGCAGCTCCTGATTTCTGTTCGTTTAAAATGACAGATGTGACATCTTTACAGGGTGTCCAACCAGCGCAATGAATGGCGTTTGTCCACCAGGTGACCAGCCCCATCACCAATTTTCTGTTCACTGTGACTTTAGCCCTCGGACGTCCTCCGGCAAGCTTTCAACTATAAGAGCATGCAGAGAGCCCTTCGATTCTGGTGTCGTCCTCGAGGAATACGACCACGATACTTGAAAGAAGCACGTCAAAGATCGACGACACATTATGAAGCACGAGACCTTCTTAAGCGATGTATACGACATTAATATGCTCGCAATTGTTCAGTTGCATCCTCGCATCGAACAATCAGCATGCTAGATTGGTCTTCGTGGGTTTCTGTCATGCTGCTACTTACCTACCTTTCCTTTAAATGCTTCAACCCGTCGGTGGACTTGCACGCAGTATGCTGTCCGTGAAGGATGCTCGGGTTACCACCAGTATCATCATATATGTATGATTTGCAGCCACAAATACTGACATGCCCAACAACCTCGTTGTCCCATTGATGTTGGTTTTCGATGAATCTTTCATACGATCGAATCACCCTGAAACAAGGGGATAGATGCCGTAGATGATGCCTCGGCATCCCCGACCCGGTCTCTGTAGGCATTTTGAAGGCAATATCTCCGGTACTTCTAGGGCAGGGACAGACAGAAGCCCCATGAGCTTTAAAAAATGTAGAACTTCCGAGGGGAGATCTCTCATCGATCGAGACCAAGAAACATGAATTGAAAGCCTTCAATGCCATTTTGGAGTCCAACATGAGCCTGTCATAGAGAGTCGGAGTGCATCCGTGCCGACTTCGCAGAAGAGCTATGCCGTTACTCTTATGTTGTCTCATCAGGACTTTGGAAGACCTCTTCATGAAGCTGATACCTGTGGACAAACTTCTGTTGCTCTTTCAACATCAGTAGGCTATATACCTAGCACTCCATGTTCACCCTACTCTTCTACAAAGTGATTCATCACAAGGTAAAACACCCCGTCTTCTGGCTTAATGAACTGCCACGGGAAAACATCTGGCACTTCGAGATCCTACCTTGGAAGTATTTAAACCCGCGGCCACAACTGCCCAGTTGCTTGCAAACCCAGGCCAAATGACCGGTACCCACACCCACTTACATTGAGGATTAAAGTCATGACGAAAGCTCCCAAAGCACATATCACCACCGCCATCACCATGGAGAAGACGAAACTTGCCATGTCAACATGCACACTACAAAGCGGCTCTCGCACTATCTTGTGGTTGTTCGCACCAAATACACTGACGGCACAGAAGATGGGCGACAAGCTCGAGAACCTGCCAAGTCTGACTTCAGCGTGAACGAATGTCAACAAGGCGCGAGGGACTTTGACAACAGCATGAGCCCATTTGGAATGCATAGCTTAACACCACATGTTCATTTATTTGCCCTGGTGCGGCCAAAAGCAAGCCACCCGTGTCACGGCTTTTATATCTAGCGACGTCGGCAGTCCAAGAATAGTTCCACCCCCGATGCCATCATTCACAGAATCGATACGACCTGTCTTCGCTCAGACAACCTGAAGAAGCCAGGTAATCATCATCACCACCTACAACCCCCCATCATCCCCATCCATCGACAAAGACAAATCATCCGACAACTTCTACAACTACCTCGCAGACCAGCCGATGAGATACCCCTACCCGCACCGCCAAGACAACCACTCGTCAAAGCGGACCCCATTGCGCCATCCGATCCAGTGGAACCACCATGCTCCCCGTCCCGACATCGCGGTACCGTTCCCGCAAGGACTCGAAATGTTTCACGGGGTTGCGGCAAGGATAATCAAAAATGGAGTCCGTGACCCCAAGATGCGCGCGAGCGCGCGCGGCTACCTCGTCAAGCTTTCATTCCCTCATCTTTCCGGCGGGAGACGCAAAAACTCTAAACGCTCGGCCGGCCCGGGAGCCGCGCAGGCCCGCGTCAGGAACGGACGTCGAACCGGATCGACTCCGTATCGTATTATCGCGAAGGTTGATCGGGAGCGGTGGGGGTGGCTGCTACGCTACGCCCTTGATCCACCAGCGCGCATGTCACGGAGGAGCAAAAAAAAAGGTTGGGTCTACAATGTTTCATGGAGCATTTGTCTATAGTTCCAAGGAGCGCAAAGAGGAGCGCATCCCAGCAAAGCGTATCTCTAAGTGAAAGCAGAAGCAAGATGAAGAACAGATACAGACGCGGAACCCCGGGATTTCACTCGCACGGGGCATCGGCGGAGTAGTCCGTGGTGTTGATGGAGCAGCGGCGGCTCCCCAACACGGACACGGAGTCCCGCCCCCGACATTTTGTCAGTCAGCCTAAATTTAAGCCCAATAGCCTTTCCAGGTATTGTTTCCGACACGCCGTTTCTTAGTGCTTAGCGGTGACCTTGTCGCCGGTGAGCTTCTCGACGTAAGTCTTAGCCCTGTAGTCATCATGGTCAGCTTGGTCCAAAGTATCTCAAGGTGGTGGGATAACTCACATATCACCCATGGCAACCATGCAAACCGTCTGCCAGACGCCGAGACCAATACGGGGGGCAACGCCACGGTAGAGACCGGCGAGACCGTTGGTCGAGTAGATGTAGCGGAAAGTGTTACCGACAGTCATCTTCTTGGGTCGGTTAGGGTCCTCCTTCTTGCTCTGCATCTCAACACGGATAACCTCGATGGGCTGGTTCCATGCGCTGAGACCACCACCCAGACTGGAGGCAAGGATCTTCTCCCAGGCGCCGAGCTTCTCGCCGTCCTTCTTGCCGGTGACGTTGCGGATACCCTGCTCAGCGAGACGGGACAGACCGAAACGGGAACCCCAGTTGGTCATCTGGCGGATAGCGACAGCGTTGACGCCCTTGTTGATACCGCGGATACCCTCCTTGCGGTAGATATCCATGAAGGTGGCGAAGGTGCTCTGGGGGGCGACACCAGCGGCAGCCATCTTGTGCTTGGTAATCTCGACCGTCTTCATGCAAGTGCAGAAGCCCATGGTGGCATAAGCCTGGGCCACACCGCCAGTGATACCACCGACGATGCCACCGCCGAATTCAGAGGCGCCGTAGCTGCGAGCGTAGAATTCGGCTTCGGAGGCGACGAAGAGGAGGACGGCGCCCTTGGTGGAGGCTTCGATCCAGGCCCAAGGGATGAGACCCTGGTAGACTATGAGGGGTCAGGTCAGCATTGAATGCTCAAATGTGTCGATTCGAATGTGATCTTGTCGAGTTCGATCCATTCGCGAGGGCAATCCAAAGGAGGAGGACAGAGAGGGGTGTTACTCACAACCGAGGACACCGCCACGTCCCCAAATGCGGCCCAGGGCAGTGCCAAAGCCGTCGCCACGGTTGGCAGCCATGGTGGTCTTGACGACCTCGAGCGGCTGGCCGAGCGTGGTGACCTCGAACATGTTCAAACCGGCGCCCAACAGCAAGTTGGAGAACTTGATGGGCTTCTTCTCCAGCTTCTGGGGCTCCCCGATGGGGGCGGGCATAGTGGCGACGGCGACCATGGCTCTGCTACTTGTGATGACGGAAAGGGGCCCTGACCAAGGGAAGAGGGTGCTTCTTCGCGGGGGAGGACTGTTGTAGTCGTCGGTTTATGGGTGGTATGGGGTAATGCTTGTGAATGGAGCAAGCTTTAGCTTGGAATGGGGAATGCGGTAGGTTGCGGGATAAAAGCTGGGAAAGACCTCGGATATCGAGTTGTTCGGGGCTTGTCTCGGGGGAAGACCGAGGCAAAGGGGGAATTTGTTAGGTGTCTGTTAGAGAGAGAGACGAGCGAAAAGCATCGGGATTGGCTTGAGTCGGGGTGGTAGTTCTCGGTAGGGAGTTGGAACAGTGAACAGGAGAGAACAGAAGGACAGCTCCGGAGCCTGGGAGCGAGGGAGAAGGCGCTTTTTGCACGTGGGAATTGGGTGGGTTTGGGAGGGAAACAGTGAACCGGGGGGCACACTTGGAGCTCCTCAATTTTTTTTTGGCTTTACTGGTTCCCAGATGGCCCCAGGGCGGGCTGGCTAATACTGGGCTGCTGAGCTGCTGCTGAGGAGGAGCTGGCGTTAGGTTGCCAATGCGTGCATACGCAGCACGTATTGCTGAGCACAGCGTAGCAGCAAGCAGATCCCATAGCCACAAAAAAAGGAACAGATGTGTCCTATCCAGCCAGTTGGTTGGCTCCCTCGAGGCAGGTGGCCGAGCCCTTGCTGCCTTTCCCCCAATGGTTGTAGCAGCGTAGGTCAGCTTGGCGAGCATGACTCTCGGGAACTTTGCGACTGCCTGTAGACCAGACTCGTGTCGTGGTATCGGTTACACGAAGGGCTGCATTGGAATGCCTAATGGTGAGACTGGCCTCGAGACCGCCGCGGAGCGTGGCCCATTTGCAATTGTCTAGACACGCCGTATGTAGCACCTAATCATTATAAGACGAGAACCCCCTTTCCTTCTCCCTGTGTGTCTCCGGCCGTCTCGAATGCCTCTGCCGACTTGAACAATGGCGGCACTTGTCTTATTGCATTCCCTGCCACCTGCCTGCGACAAGCACTTGCCGCCAAGGTGCGGTCTGATGTCAGCTCAGGGGACAAGAAGCTGAGAGCAGTTATCAGCAAGTCCGCTCATTCTGCTGCCCTCAGCCTGCGTCGTCGGACTTCATCTCAGGAGGCACTACCACCACTAGCAGCAGCAGTCCTCATAAAAGAGCTATGAGCTGAGCTTCAAGCACCAATCCCAAAAAATAAAATAAAAAAGGGTCCGCCGGCGCGCGGGTTCCATCTGTCGCAGTCGCAGTGCCACGGACTGGCCCGTGGGTTCTCCGCCAACCATACCAAACGGGCACTAAAACGCTCGTCCTGGAGCTCAACCTCCCCAACAGCTCCAGCCTTGTCCCCATCTGGAGAGCTCAACGCAAAATTCCGTGGGGATCTTCCGAGCAAGCCACGCAAAAATTGACTGCAAAGCCTCAACCTCATACGCACCTCCATGCAATCGTCCCGCTTTGTGTTACCAAATCGGCCATTTGCTCCAATCATGCTTTCTATTGCCTCCCGTCTGCCTTCGGCCGGCGAGTCCCTCGATGGCGCCCCTTCGTCAGTAGTTGGCTTGCTTTTGCAGCTTCGACGACCACCTCCAAAGCCTCCCATCCCCTGCTTGTATGCCTCTTGTTTGCTGCTCCGGACTCGCCATGGGGACACCTCCGTACCCTGAGACTCGATGGCCGACGAGCCCCGCCGCCATTCTGATGTAAGGTATCCCGCGCTTACCTTAGGTAATAAGGCGAAGGCGCATCATGTTAGTGAGCCCGGCGCGTGCGTCGTGTCCCTGTCGCTCCTGCAGGAACTCCAACTCGTCTCCAACAAGCTAGGATAGCTCCTCAGTCCGGCCGCATCCATGCATCGCGGCGCGTGTCCTGTCGCTGTCGCACGAACGACATCCCGTAGATCGGCAATTGTTTCCGCTCACATCATCCCATCTTCGCACATTAGCTTCACTCGAGCTCCAAGCTTGAGAACAGACAGTTGTAAAACTTCAAAATAGCATTGGTGTATTCGGACAGCCTGCCTCGGCCAAGGTAACTAAAACAACCCAAGAAAACCCGGTAAAAGCAGCACGTCTCGGTATTGTACAAGCGCAGTGGATGGTATCGCCCATAGCCTTTCTATCCACCCCGACTGAAACAACACGCTGCCTGTCATGTCTATTGTTGATCGCGCATACGATCCTGCTGCCTTTTCCGCATACGCGATTCTACTCGCGCCTGCGTCTTCTCCAATTTTTGTATCCTCTATCTCTAGACGTGAATGTTTAGAGCTTCTTGACGAGCTCGGCCCACTTCTCGGTAGAGAAGGACTTGGGGCGCTCGATGGGGGCGCCGAGAGCGCGGTCGATGATGAGCTGGGGAAGGACACCGATGGCGCGGGAAACACCGAAGAGGACGGTGTAGTAATTGGCCTCGGTGAGACCGTAGTACTGGAGGAGGACACCGGAGTGGGCATCGACGTTGGGGAAGGGGTTCTTGGTCTTGCCGTGCTCGGTGAGGACCTTGGGGGCGATCTTGTAGACCTGGGAGACGAGGTTGAACATGGGGTCGTTGGGCATCTTCTCTGTAGGGTTGTTAGCTGTCACGCTCGCACATCTTCAGTTTGGCGGCAGATACGTACCCTGGGCGAACTTGCGCTGAGCCATGTAACGGGGGTCAGTCTTGCGGAGGACGGCGTGGCCGTAACCGGGAACGACGCGGCCAGCGTTCAGGGTGGACCAGAGGTAGTCGGTGATGGCCTTGTCAGAGAGATCGTCGCCGACGACCTTCTTCATCTCGGTGAGCCAGTTCAGGACCTCCTGGTTAGCCAGGCCGTGGAGGGGACCGGCCAAACCGTTGAGACCAGCGGAGACTGACAGGAAGGGGGAGGACAGAGCAGAGCCGACCAGGTGAGTGGTGTGGGCAGAGACGTTGCCACCCTCGTGGTCAGTGTGGATGGTCAGGTACAGACGCATCAGCTCAATGAAGTCGGCGTTGTTGCCGAAGCCGAGCTGGTTGGCGAAGTTGAAGGAGTAGTCCTTGTCCTTCTGGACGGGAGCGACCTTTCCGCCCTTGAAGACGTTCTGGTAGATGCGAGCGGCAATGGTGGGCAGCTTGGCAATCAGGTCCATGGAGTCCTCGAAGGTGTATCCCCAGTACTCCTTCTTGTTGACACCCTTGGCGTAGGCCTTGGCGAAGGAAGAGGTGTGCTCGAGAGCGGTGACGGCAAGGGAGAACTGGGCCATGGGGTGGAGGTCGGTAGGGCAGTGGTCGATGAGCTCCTCGACGAACTTGGGGATGTCGGAGCGGGCAGCCCACTCGGCGGACAGGTCGCGGACCTGCTGCTCGGTGGGAACCTCACCGGTCAGGAGAAGCCAGAAGAGACCTGGACATGTCGTCAGTCGGATGTGAATGCGCAACTATCGCGACAGCCGAACTTACCCTCAGGGAGGGGCTCCTTGCCGCCGGGGGCCTTGGGGAGAAGCTCCTGGCACTCGGGGATGGTCTTGCCGCGGAAACGGATGCCCTCCTCAGAGTCGAGGACGGAACCCTCCCAGACGAGGCACTTGATGCCACGGGCACCACCGTAGACCTGGTCGAGAGTGACCTTGTCAATGACCTTGGAGCCATGCTCCCTGCGACGACGAGGTTAGCGGGGCTATCCAGTGCAGAGATAAGGGACTCAATGGGTTCTAGCATACTTTCTCAGGGCCTTGACCTCCTCGATCTTCTCCGGGAGGAGCTCAGCGAAGCGCTCCTTGAGGGTCTAGATGCGAACGTGTCAGCTTCAGGATACCCGAGGTATTCGGACGGGCGGGAAGCTGTGTTACCTGGTTCTTGGAGGAGTAGCAGCGGGCGGCGTTGAAAGCCGTCAGTCTGGCATTGAAGGGGGAGGCCCTGAGGGAGGTCCTCAGAGCCGAGGAGGAAAGACGCGCGACAGAGGCCATTGTGAGAATACTGAGAGGTGAGGGACTGGTGAAGAGTGGAAGTCGGGAAGAGGAAGGAAAAGTCCAGGTCTTGAGAAAAAGGCGCAATGGCAAAAAAAATATGAGGTAGGCGTTCCCGGACTTGACCCCCCTGCACGAAAGTTACATCACTTTGGGCGGCAGGTGTGGACGGAAATACCTACCAGTGGATTGTGGAAGCCCCGGGCATACGGGACAGCCGCTGGCGGTGAGGTATCGGCGCTGCACATTTCGGGGCACGAGGTACCTTTTCACCCGGTTGACCTGCACCGATTGAGCCCTTTGGCGCGATCCCCAACGTCCCGCGGCCCAAACGTCCAACAAGACAGCAGCAGGGCAGCCTACCCAGACCAGACCATTGAACTTGGTGTAGGTACTTACCCAAGGTGGGAATGATTGAGAGACTCACTCAGCCGCCATCTGACACTCTGTCTACAAAAAATCCTCCCCAGTGGCCTCCCTCCTCAGATTATGCCTGGGATCCCATATTCGTACAACATCGTGTCCCCTAACTTACTCAGGGCTGGTTTCAATTGCGACGGAAATCCTCTAGGCCGTCGATACCTGAGGTAAGGAGCTCGAGGGAGAGAGAAAGCCCGACTGGTACCGTTTCATGCAGCCGCTGCCCCCCCAACCGACTCCAATCAATCTATCCTGTCAATCTCTGGATCTCGACTCCCACTAAGGAGTCCCCGTCTTTTTACGTACCTGTTGTCTCCACACATCTTGTAAAATCTGTCCTGCCCACGCTGTCTCCAGTTTCCTCTCCGTATCAAGCGCCCCGTTTTCGCGCGCGAAAAGCCGAAAATTGTGGATGTCTGGGCGGCTTCTCTCGGAGCACCCACCCCATCGTCCGAATTTCGGAACGCCAGCCAGCCAACTGCATTGCACACAACAATATGCCCAACGTAGACATCGCAGCCTTGACCTGGGCCTGGCCAAGAACAATGCGCCTCACGGTGAGACTGGACGATAGTCACCACCTAGGCAGGATTGACTTGTTGGACATCCGGGGACATCTGGGAAACGGGCCGTTCCCCCACGAATCGTCCGCCCACCGACTTGTGGGTGAGAGGGCGAATTACTGTGCTACAGACGCCGGACTCGGTGCCTGCGTTAGTAAGGAGTAAACAGCGTCGACGTTAGTTGGCGCTTTGCTGATCCTCGCCGTCCGCCCAGAGCTCCGAGCTTGTCTCGCACGTCTGCCGCCAGCTCCGAGCCTCCGTGACCCGCCGCACGCCTCAATGTAACCTATGGGAACAAGAAACCAGCCCTCCTGCCCGTCTTGGAGAGAACTTCCATTCGTGGCACAGCAGCATTTCGACCGCCTCATCCGAGGATGTTCTTGCTTGGCCACGCAGGTTGTTGGGGCTTCCGTTCGCCCACGATATTGCAGTCGACAGTATAGCCGGCCATCACACAAGTCGTCTGGTCATCTGTGTGGCATAGCCGACGGTTTGCCCGTCCCGATGTCGTCGTTTCTGCGCCATTGTTTTCAACGGTGGTACCTATTTCAATGCTTGCATATAATGACGATCAGGTAGACACGTTGCTGCAGTCGCAGACTTATTGGCCGGTACAGCAGACACTCATCACTTTCAGTGGATGTTATCTGCATGCACAGCGACCAACTGTGCGTACAGGCTCCGTTGTTGTTATCGTGTCCGGCCCGAAGACGCAGAGGTGTTGACGGGAGCTCTGGCCAATCCGAGCGCCGAGCAAAAAAAAGCATTTCCCATTATTTCCATATTGGCGCGCTAACGAATTGGAAGCGAGCGCAGGGACGGACCTTTGGCGAGCGTCGAGTTCCGATCGTCTTCGCGGGAGAACTTCGGCAGTGGACCCTTCATCTCGCCTCGGGTCGCGACTTTGCAGGTACGTACCTGAGGTAGACGCCGTCAGCAGCGAATCTCTGCCTGCTGCAAGTGCGTGGTATGCCTCAGGCGAGAAGGCCAGATGACAAAGATCTTAGCCATTACGTCTCCATTCAGACAGAGGTGTGACCGAAAATCAAGCGGCAGGAGCGCATGACTTTCTGCCACTTCTCACCGCCAACCGTAATTCTCTTCCTTAGCAGCACCTTCCATTCGTCTCCAAAAAGCGGCCCAGCTCCCTCCCCTCCCCACTCTGCAATCCCTCTTCCTCTCATCACGACCTCCGTCCCCCTACCCATCTAGTAATCAACACCAAACTACTGACAAACCGCAGCGCAAACCTGCATCACGCCCATCCGTCTCGAAGCCTGATAGCCACATTTCCATCGAGGCTGCCATCGTATTTTGACGAGTTTCGTACTTCTCCTCCGTGGGCCGCAAAGTCCGACCGTGGGTAAAGCCTGAAGTGTAGTAGTCATCGACGACTCCTGCCATTTAGAAATCTCTTCCGTGACCTAGGACGACTCTTCAAACGTGTCGCACGCTCTGTCCGTACAAGTAGAGAGTCATCCAATCCAGAGACTCGCATCGTTCGTACTTTGAGAGAGAGAGAGAGAGGCCTGGTCTGCGACCTGTGGGATTTTCGGTCTGCGGCTTGTAAAATCACAGAAACTACACTACCTACCTACTTTAGGTACCTGCCTACACATTGACTGGGAAAGAGCGACGAACTGTCGTTGAGGTGCTCCTGCTCTTGCTGTGGGAGGAACGCCAGGTGGCTCTCGGTTGACTTGTCGCCTTCCGCTTGGGACTTCACGTACACAACTTCTTCCCACCAACCAGTAAATCGCCCACCGCGCACTTCTTGCGCAAACTTCTTCGGCTGCTGGCCACCGCAGGCTTTTTTCTCTTTGCTCTTGCCTGCACCCGCCTGCCTTCCTCCGTCCCTCGTATTTTTGCAACTGGGATTGGATTTACTTCTACCTTTGAAAAACAACAACACCACGCCCAATATCGCCATCGCCATCGTCGCAACGACGCCATCACCATGGCTTCCGCACTTGCGGAACTAGAAGATTGCCTCCAGGCCATTCCCAACCTCAAACCTCCTGGTGTATCGGGAACCCGCATCGGTGTCCTAACCAAGATCTGTGTCGACCATGTTCAGGTACGATTATTGACGCGCCTCTCGCATCGCGAGTGCCTGGTGACTTGGGACTAACCTCAATTTTTTCCTCGCAGTCTGAGTCTATTATCGTTCAGAAGCTGTTCATGCATTTCAAGAAGGCCCCTATTTCCCACAAGCTGGGTGTACTCTACGTCGTTGACTCCGTAACTAGAAAGTGGCTGGAGCAAGCGAAGTGTGCTGGACAGCATGTTGACGGTTCTGCTCCTGATGGAACATTTGCCGCTGGTGTTCACCGGGTCACCGAGCTCATGCCTGTCCTTATGAATGACATTCTGCAGCTATGCCCCGAGGGCCATAAGGTACGCTTGATTCTCGAAAATAACTGGAGCGCTTCTTCTCCATGGGTCGAATGTTGTAGTGCTGCAAGCCGAGTGATTTCCACCAGCTACCTGCGCTTTCATTGTTGTCTCACCCATGAGGGCCTGGATCTACACACACAAAGACCGCGATACCTGTGAAGATGCGCACACCACGTATTGCTTACACACTACTGCTCGCTCGCTGTTGCCCTTGAAGAACGTATACTTACATGATATCGCACCTCATAGGATAAGATCTCTAAGCTCCTGGACATATGGGAAAAGGGCTCGACGTTCCCCTCCACGCTGATTGAGCAATGCCGCCAGAAGTTGAAGGCTGCCCCTGAGCCGAGTATGTCTTCCCGCAAGACGATTGGTGCCATCCTGCACTCGTCATCTAAGCCTGTATGCTGTTTTACTAACATACCGTCACCTGCAGCCAAGTCCACCACGCCGGAGGGTAGTCCCCCCCCAGGCTTGGTCGCATTCATGGGCTACAACACCAACCGACCGGCCGCTCCAACTCAGCCTCCTCCCCCTTCTGCTCAGAGCAGCAATGCCATTATAGCAGCTCTTGCCAACTTGGCCAAACAGAACAACGCTAGTTCTCCTCAACCTCCTCAGCCGCCTGCTTCGGCTCCCACTGCGGCTCCAGCTGCTCCCCAGGCTGCATCACAGGCTACATCTCAGAGCGCGCTTCAAAATGCATCCAGTATCTTGGCCAACCTTCAGAATGTTGCTGCCCGGCATCAGCAGCAGAACCAGCAGCAGGCTGCCCCTCCTACGAATTACGCTCAGCCTCCCTATTCCATGCCAAACTACTCGCAGCCTGCGGCGACTGCCGCAACTCCTACCCCTATGACCGCGCAGTTCCCTTTCGCGATGCCTCAACCCCCTGTTCCGCCCCAGATGCCGTTCGGCATGCCGTTCCCTGGTGCTGCTCCGCCTCAGCCGCCGGCTCCTCAGGCTCAGGGTATTCAGGCTTCGCAGGTGGCCCAGCTCCTCAAAATCTTCACTGATGCAGGGGTCTCCGCAGACAAGTTGCCCGGTCTCCTGGCTTCTTTCAACTCTGCCCAGCCTGGAGGCAATCCTGCGCTTGCTGCTGCATTGGGTCAAAGCGCCCCTGGTGCTTCAGCCACACCTGCGGCCCAGAACCCCTACGCGAACGCCACCGGACAGGGATGGGGCGGCCCCGTCCAATCCAACGACAGCCGTGACCAGCACCGGTACGGCGAGGCTCCCCGCTCCCCCGGCGGATACGGCCGCTCTCGGTCTAGGTCTCCTGGTCGTCGTTGGGACTCTCGCGCCCCTGCTCGTGGCTCTCCTCGTGGCAGCCGTGATGACTACCGTCAGTCGCCTAACCGTGGCCGCCAAGATGACCGAGATAACCGTGGACGAGGCAGCGACTATCGTCAACGCAGTCCTGTCGGCAGAAACGGTCGCAGCCCTACTCCTCGTCGCAACTCCGGCGATAAGTGGGTTGAATATGACCGCTCCCTTCCCAACGGAAGAATCAAGGTTCTCAGCCGTACTCTCTTCGTCGGCGGAGTAGCGTGAGTTCTACCTTATGACCTGTTACCCCACCATACTAATACCTCAAGCAGTTACACTGAGCGCGAGTTGCGCGAAATTTTCACCAAGTACGGCCAGGTCCAGACCTGCATCGTCAACAAGGAGAAGCGTCATGCCTTCGTGAAGATGATCAGCCGTGAAGATGCTGTTCGAGCCAAGGAGGCCATGGAAGCCAACCGTGACGGCGACCCTCAGCTTCGTGTAAGTGCAACACATCCTCCATCCCTTGAAGTATCCGACTGACAAACATAGACCCGCTGGGGTGTTGGTTTCGGCCCCCGTGACTGTAGTGATTACCAGACCGGCATCAGCGTCATTCCTATTGCCAAGCTCACAGAGGCTGATCGCAAGTGGATGCTCACTGCAGAGTACGGTGGGAGCGGCGGCAGGCCCATCGAGACCGGCCTCGTCGTAGAGGAGCCTGACATCGAGATTGGTGCTGGCGTCTCTTCCAAGGCCATCAGCCGACGCATGCAGACTGACAAGAGCGGCAACCACGGACCCCGCTCCACCCGCCGCCACGATGATGGCGACGACCGCGATGACTTTGGCCGTGACCGCCGCGGTCGCGATCGCCGTGAGGATGCCAAAGCGTCCGGCGCCAATGCTCAGCCCCTTCCTCAGTTCCCGTTCGGCATCAACACCCTGCCCAATGGCATGCCCCAGTACCCTCCCGGCTTCATGTTCCCTGCCCCCGGCAGTAAGTAAGGCAGCATTAGTATCGCCTTCGGTCATCTTTGCAAACGGGACGGATCTGGCTTTGTATTTTGGCGTCCTTTTTTGGCCTCCCCACCGGATCGGCCTGCCATGCAGTGCATTCAAATCGGCGTTAGGAAGGGAAAAAACCGGAAAGGGAAATACCACAGTAACATGCTGTCTCTTTGGACAGACAAGGGAGAGGCACATTTGGCTCACTATGATACCACCGCGACTGGCTTTTTAGGCTTTGGGATGGTTGGTAAATCGGTTCTTGATTGTAGAGTAACTCGATCCTGTTTGTAAATGCGAGACTACAAAAGCAATGGAATGACAACAAAAGTAGCTTAGAACTTTCGCCTCGTCTGAAGCCATTGATGTGTGCGCTGTGAGCCCTTGGTGCCACAGTGCGATCCATGGTCATGTCTTACTAACGAACCTCTCCCCCTCAAGTGGGTAAGCTGATATAAGTTCACCCTGGCCTCATCGACAGCTACTGACAGAGTGATGCTACCATTTGAACGAGAGATTTATCGACTCGTATAGCAATACTTCCCACCAGTGCCAACGACGATGGCAGAGCCGTAGGATGGGATAATGCAGTGCCTCTATCAATTTCGGTTGGGTGACCAACTGACTCTGCTCCTGGGCGTGTCTTTACTGCTTAGAGAATCTCTCGTCTTTTGCTTTGTCTGTCCTCATTGCGCTCACTGCGAGCGTATTCGTGCCGCAAACTCCACGGAGAAGGATTTATGGCTCGGACAAGATCCACTGAAAGAGGCCAACTTCGATTCGTGAGTAATATCACACTGGTTTCCTCATGAGTTTAAAGACTGCATGGAAGACCAGGGAAACGTCCTACTGTATTCTTTGTTCTCCTCGACTATGAGGAGAACATAAGTGAAGATGTATTTAAAGGATTAATGCAGGCGTGACTGTACGTGCGTGGTCGGCTTCTAGAAGGTCGTCTGGGGTAGTAGCTTAAAAGATCAGACTGCAAGTTAATTGACACCTATTAAAGCCCAGAAAATCCCCCACCACTCTGGTTCGTCAGAAACTGATATACCCTAACCTAGTTAGTGACGGAGGAATTTTAGCTTGCCTGCTTGGAGGTGATCATGAATGTGGCTCAACCATGCGCTTGATATCGTCCGTCTGATGTGTCTTGTGATTAGCTCTTTGAATACTCTCGAAATGAGGAGTCATCAATAAGTATTAAATAGTTCAGCACCATAACGCCAAGAATACCTGTCTCAATTCCTGTCGCCACTGTAAGGTGAACATTAACACACTTATTTTAAGTATCGGCAAAGCAAAATGCTTCACTCATCTTGAAAATACTTTCGGATATACTCTTGACAGTTTTAATAGATATGGCTTCGAAAGTTTTTAGCGGGAGCTTCGACAAACAACTACTCTGGCATGGGCCATTTCTCCCACGCTGGTCCTCGCAACGCATTCCTTTCGAATTATAAATGCCTCAGAAAAAGAGCATGGGACACATCTTCAGTACTGGAGATTCAAGAGAAAACACATTGATTGATGTAAACCCCCAGAGGATTGATTACCTGAAGCTAGCCTAATTGTGAGAGCACACCGTCGTCGTCACTTGGGTGTTTGGAGGAGGGCAGTGGCCACTTCAACCAATCAGAGGTCAGAATTTCAACCTTGCGCAGATGGCGGGGTCCGTTTGTCACTGGCATCTTCTTCCATCTCTCATCACTCAAATAAACGACAAACGGTCTCTCACCCACGCTCCCTTACCTTCATACCGTCCAAAGTCAACAATTTACTGCCACCTCCATCTGAAAACCACTTCTCGTTGAGCTGCAGCATCAGATTAGAAAACCTGACAACCGTTCCAGCCCCTCCACCCCACCTCGTCCGCCAAAAGAATGTCCCATTGCCACGACGAACACCACGACCACAGCCACGGCGGCCACGATGAGCATGACCACTCAGACGACATCACGCCCGCTCTCCAGCACTCTCTCTACAGTCACATCAACTTCGACGATGTGACCGCTCTCAACGAGTCCCAGATCGGCAGCGCCCGCAGCGTTGTGAAGAAGACGTGGGCCGAGAGGCTGGACACGGAGCCTGAGGTCGTGAGTGATGCGGATGAGCAGTTGTTGGTTAACATCCCGTAAGTTTTTTTATACTTCTGTCTTCTTATATCTGCTCTCATAAACTCACTTTCGATGCCTCGAAATCTTGAGTTACCATGGCGGTGGCGACGCTGACCGCCCGCTCACTCTCTTATATTCCACACATCGACTTCCACCTCATCTCAACCTAACCAAACTCATGACCAACCGCCACATCCAAACTCACCAAGCTAACACAAAACCCCAGCTTCACCGGCCAAGTAAAGCTCCACGCCCTCCTCCTGCGCACCTCAGACTCCCCCTCCGCCCCGCGCACCCTCAAGGTCTTCATCAACCGCGACGACCTCGACTTCTCCTCCGCCGAGGACGCCGCGCCCACCCAGGAGTTCGAGCTCTCGCGCACCTCCCAGGTCCAGGAGATCCCCGTCAAGCGCGCCCTCTTCGGCCGCGTCCAGCGCCTGACTCTCTTCTTCGTCGACAACTTCTCCGACGGCGACGAGGACGAGACCCGCGTGAGCTACCTCGGCTTCAAGGGCGAGTGGATGCAGCTCGGCCGCGCGCCGATCAACATCCTCTACGAGGCGGCGGCGAATCCCAGCGATCACAAGCTCAAGGGCACGGGGATTAACCAGGTTGGCGGGGGTATCGGTGGACGGCAATGAGGAAGTCACGGGTGGGCGAGGAGCACGAGGAGTGAAACCAAAAAAACATTGGAGGGTGGGGGGGATTATAGTAATCATCTCCAACATGCCTAACCAGTTCTGCAAATAAGGAGACCAAAGAAAGAAAAAAAAAAAGTCCAAAAAGTTCAGATCGAACCCAGCGTCCCAGGCTCGATCCTATGAAAACCCGCAGGTTTTGCACTCCGAGTTTAACGTGTTCAGCCATGCACGCCCCCAGAAGCACTGCGTCCAGCGCCTCTGGGGGAATCGAAAGGAAGTGCTGCTCTGACGTCTATAACCCTTTGCATCGTGGGCGAGGCAGGCAGGTATCATGGATGCGCAGGAGGTAGAAAAGGTGGGTGGGTCTTGCATCAGGTGGAGAGAGTGCAGATCCGGTGTTGAACCTTGAGCGATACTAGATGACAAGTACGGGTATAGAACAAACATTGAATAATGAACCGAAACACTTTTTTCCCTCGAGGTACATATCCTCCGGTTTAGAAACCAGACTTTCTCTTGCCCTTCTTCTTCGGCGACCGCATCGCGTGCCGTCCGGAGATTGGCTGCGACATGACCTGCGGAATCTGCGACGACATGACGGCCTGCGACGACCGCATCGGCGAGACCTGGCTCGACCCGATGATGGGCGGCGCGGCAAACTTGGGCAGCGGCTGCGTGGCGGGGGCATCCGACGGCAGCGGCACGCTCGCGCTCGCCGTCGGCCCAGAGTCCTCCATCTCGGACTGCGTGGCTGCCGCCGTCTGCGACGAGGCGAGCTGCGACTTGCGCTTGCGGCGTTTGGACTCGATGCGGTCCTTGCGCTCTTTGATGGCGGTCATATGCTTCGTCGAGGAAGCGAGGACGGAGGAGACGTAGTTGTCTGTCGGCACCCCGCGTCTGGTGGGCCAGTAGGACAGGACCGTATGCTGGCGGGTCGGGCCCTCTGTCGTGTTGATATCTGCGGCGAGCATGCTCAGGCGCTGAAGGGCGCTCGAGGCGGCCAGGGCTGCGTCGGCGGAGGCAGCAGACGATTGGGAGTGCGGTTGTGAGGAGGAGAAGGGGTTTGAAGAGTAGGGGGCCGAAGAGGAGGGTTTGGAGGGAGATTTCATAGGGGATTTTGAGCGTCGGGGCTTCAAGGGGGACATAGACAGCCGCGGCTTGATGGGCGACAACATGGGTCGTGATGCCTTGATCGGAGACATCGAGTCGCGTGGTTTGAAGGGCGACATTGACAGACGTTGGCTTCCTAGCGAGGATCTCTGGCTGGACATGGAGAGGCGCTGGCTCGGCTGTCGAGATTGCAGCTCCGGTGGCGTTGGGACCCAGGTGGACGGTTCGTCTTCTATGACTGGGATGTTCTCGTCGAGGACCGCCACGCCGAAGAGGGACCTCGCGATAGCTTCTGCTGTTTCGGAAAGCACGACGCTGCGAGAATGCCGCGCGTGTTCGGGGAGGTCCGGCGAGTTCCATAATTCTTCGAGTTTGTGACGGATATCTGCCAAAGGTGTCGTGTCTCCCTGGCGTAATAGCTGGGATGCAAATGGCTGAGCGACAATGCGGTGATCGTTGACGGCGAAAAGTTCCTGGAGACACGCGTCCCAGGCGGTGATGGCTTCGTTGCCCATTGGAGGTGCTTCGAATGTCGCCTCATATTCGTGCCTGATAGGGGTTAATAAACTGAGACTCATTATTTCGTTCCACGCTGAGCTTACAAAGTATGCAATGGGATGTAGCCCCCTTCTGTATCGAGGCAATTAACCGTCGCATCTTGGATGGCGTCAAAAACGGATAGGGGGCCCTCAATGCTAGGTGTTTCAGCAGCCATGACGACCGAGTCGATGGACATGACGACTCGTGACAAGAAAAGATCAAAATTCTGCGCCCTTGGCCATCGTTGTTGTAGTTGCTCATCGTCCCCTCCCTGAGCTTGCTGCAAAATTTCCTGGTATCGAGTAGCACGACGCTGCACAAGCTCGTCCATGTCGCCCAATCCATCTGGTACCACAAACGTATCTCCAAAGTAATGGAGAAACTGCTTTCGTCTCCTTTTGTGTGCTCTCCTTCGAGCGTCTTTGGACCAGTCGCGACTGTAGTCTGGCGGGGTGATCTCAAGGTCGGGCTTTGACGTGACAGCCATGATAGTTTGCTCCAGAGCTAAATCTCTTCCGAGAACGAATAACTGCTGAAAACCGACCTGCTGATTTAGGTATTCCGCACCTAGGCCCTTGAGCGGTTCCGATGACTGGCTAGTGAAGAAGGCTGGAGTTGGACACAAAGTCTGTATACTGAGCGGCTTCTCGCCGGGCCCCTTTTGGAGCATCATCATAAAGTGCTGGAACTGGGGCAGCCCCGTCTTCTCGGGTATGGAAAACCAAAACAACTCGACTTCAGGCGACTTCTCCGAATAGAGATACGCAATACAACTCTCGTTGTACAGTCCATGTCCACTATGATGGACCGTAAGCCTCAAAGAGTCGGCGTCTGAGATCCGAAGATGTGCAAACGACTGAAGTATAGTAAGACCGCCAGTTTTGGTTGCCACTGGCGACGAAGTTTCAATCCAGAACAGAGCCGACGTCGTGAGGACGACCACTTGACTGCGATTCACTGGATTTGGCTTTACATCGAGGATGTGATCTGGCACGTCCGACTTGAGTATCGACAAGCTGTGCCGGTAGCTTGGGTCTTTTGTGTCAATCACCTCAAACTTTGTGCGGTTCCAGATCATAAGCTTTTTAGACCGTGCAGTCATCGCCGCCAAATCATTTTCCATTTCCAGGTCCTCGATGGCGGGGATATCCCAAAGATCCACGCCTACGCCGGCGGCACCGATCCACAACAGCCCGTGAGGCTCTGCGCGGAAGGCTGGAGAGTCTTCGTCAGGCAGCTGTTCCGTGACGCCTAGCTGAATGTGACCGCAGTGTCTCAGCTTGGCACGTTTGCTTGTTGACCCGACCATGTCTCGGCCCTTGATATCCCAGACACTGTAGTAGCCACATTCATCGATGATGGCCAGCTGCGGCGGCTTTCTCTGAGACCCGTAACTGAAGGAGACATCGGAGTGCGCGAAGCCGCCCGTCTGCTCCGAGGTGATGGTCAAGATGGGCTTTGGGTTGATTCGAGAGGGGCGTTCAACTGCCTTGTCAATACCGGGCCGACGGTCCGATACTGGAATTCTGTGATACTCCGGCTGAAGGACCGTGGTCGATGTCCTCTTTTGAACCAGCAACCATCGGGTGGGCTCGAATCGCACCAAGCTAAGCGCAGGCTTGAGCTGCAGAATAGGAGCTCCGTCGCTGGACCAGAGCACAGTCTCTTCCTTGTCCTGCTGATCGATGTTTAAAAGGCGAAGCATAGGATTTTCGTCTTCACCCCACTGCCATTTCGTCTCGTCCAGCCTAGATAGCCGAAGAAGCTCTCCAGACTCGCCAGTGGCCATGGCCAGTACCGGAACGGGGGAAATGCGAGTGTGATTACTAACGTCTGCCATCTGGCTGATGGTCATGAGCGGCTGTGCTGTGGGGGTGGCGTCGGGGCGCATCATTTGAGAGAGACCTTCGGCCAGGAAGCTGGCAGCATCGGAGCTTCCGACAAATGCTTCCGGGTGGGCGTTGAACAGCCATCGTCTTTGCACACGCTGCGAGTCCCACACAGTTGAGGCAGGTGCGTTTTCCGTAGACCTGGCCGAGGAGTACAGTGTTTCCAGAGGCTGAATGATGCGAAGGGCGCGAGCTGATCTGGCATCAGTATCATGAAAGACAGGCTTTCGGCGGCCAACCTACCTTGACTTGGCACACGGCTGGCGTGCAGCTGAGGCGGTCCTTCCTCAAGGCCTTCATGAGGAACGATTGTGATTCTTGGGGGGCCGTACAAGCGGCTGGTCTCTTCCCGTCCGTCAGCCATTAGACGCGGTCGTTTCCCTTAGATCCAAGCAATATGTCCGTGAAAAACTGAGCATATCGTGAGAAGACGACGACGTGTGTTGCATCATGCGATGGTTGAATTTAGTGGACGGTAACGGACTAATCACAGTCGGTGACCATATGGCTGCCTGTTGACAGTCGATATCCAAGAGAACAAGCGTCAAAAAGAAGCAAATGCTGGCATTCGCAGCAAGATCGGTGTCATTACGAGATGCGACGGGTGAGACATGCGACTGAGACTGAGAAAGAGGAAAAGTTCGGTCAATCGCGGCTCACAGGCGCGAATGCGACGCCCATTTCCGGTAGTTGCGGTGTCCACCTTGGGACCCAGCCAATCCCTGCACCGCGCAAAGAGCTTTCTGCACCAGCGCGTCCGACGCGTGTGGTTCGGCCCACGCCGACCAAGGTGGCCCCGCTTCCGCTAAACACCACCCTCAGTACGGTACACTAGCAAGGCACCTTTAATGGCGGTCACTGACCATCACCCACCTCACCGCATCTCTCCGCGTTCCGACGTCTCACTCCCCTGACGCCATTGCCTATGAGACCCTGAGGCCGAGGATAATCGCCATTTCACAAAATGCCCGCCGACGACAGGACCGGAAAGCAGGCTGCCGCCCAGCAGGCCGTCGATATCCTCCACGAGATCTCCGTCATTCTCGTAAGTCTCGCCGCCGCGCCTGGCTCATGCTTCCGGGGGATCTTACTCTGACAATTTTCACGTGAAAGAACTGCCATCTGGACCGCCGCACGCTTTCAATCTGCATCTCCATGATCGAGAATGGTGTCAACCCTGAGGCTCTGGCAGTAAGTATGTCTCGTGCAGCGCGTTCGTCCCCAAGCTCAAGTGTTTTTTCTTTTCAGGCAGTCGTCAAGGAGTTGAGGAAGGAGGCCCAAGAGGTGGATGCGCAGATTGCTTCCCGTCTCCGATGAGAGGATACATGACGGCATGCCCCATGCGCTGGATTACGACAGTCATGACATTAGGAGACGGTCAGGACGGGCGGATTTAACTACTTTACGGCGTTCTTCGGCGTTGCTTTTGTTCAAAATCGATCATATTCTATTATGGGGACATGTTAGAACCCAGTCTCCGTGGGTGTACGAAATTCAATATCCCACTCCAAGCCTGGCAGATTTGGCCTCCTGAGAACGCCGGCATCCAGAACCCAACCATAGCTATGCCCGCCACCCAAACCAAGACCTATGAAACCCGTATGTCCAGAATATGATACCGTCACATGCCCCTTTGCGCCGTTCTCGATCCCATCGCACAACCCGAGCAATACACCTCATCATTCATGACATGACAGCATGCCTGCCGGATCAGCGATGGCCAATGAGCATGAAGTCATTGTCATCGTCATCATCGTCGTCTTCCTCATCATACTCGTCGTCTTCTTCCTCCAAGTCGGTTGACATGGAATCGCTGTCTTCCTCAGACCTACGTTGAAACCGACCCCAAAGGTTCAGTATATCGTTGTCTGATTCCTCCTCCTCGATCGCGCCATGCAAAGGATTTCGCGCCAGACTCGGTGGCAGACCGGGTGTGGGCGCTGGAGAAGCTGATCTTGCTAAGCGATCCAGCACCAAGAACCGTGCCTGTGCCTCGTTCGAGGCGTGTGAGGAATGTCGGCGCCTTCCAATGGTAGTGCCCACGGTAGTCCCGTCCGTGGCTGTGATCGACGAAGGGTCAGGGACTCCTAGACTGCCGTCAGAGGCTCCAACCGCTGGACTGTCCAAGATTGCAGCCATCTCCAATATGGCAGCAGGCGTTGGAGGGTCGATTGGAAGTGGCCGTGTGGTAGCTCCCCCGTCCCTCCCACCGCGGCTAGAAATAGCTTGTGCGGTAGCTGCACCCTCTCTTCCGCCACTGATCTGTAGCTCTACCGTGTTGTACGAGGTGCATATGGCACACTTGAGCCCCAGCCAGTGATAAGGTACCGAGCTTCGCCCACTGCAGTCGTTGCAAAGAACTGTGGCCCGCGTGTCCCGGAACTCTGGAGGCATGGGTTGACTCAGAATAGCCAACTCCAACTGGCGGAATTGGCTTTGCATGTTCAACAAACTCTTGTTGCAGATAGGACACTTGTATGACCGCAACATGTGTTCGTCGTAGCATCTTTTGTGAATGCTGTGACCACACGGCATGAACACGACAGGCTTGGGAGAGGTGAACATGTAATCTCCACAGATTGGACAGTCGCAGTCTGTCGAGCGTTCGATACACTTGTGTGAGTGCTGAATTGATATTGAGATACAGGCGCAGCATTTCTAGGGCTGGGTTAGCTGTAGTTCACCGCGTAGCGCATGAAGGGGTTTAGTCACCTTGCAATGGAAGAAGTCCTTCCCGATGCCTCTTCCTTTCCTACAAATGCCACAATCGCTGCAGTGGTAGATACTCTTGGTTGGATCGTCGTCCCACAGTTTGCAGACGTTGCAGTAGTAGCGAGCGGCGGTCACGCCACAGTTGACACATACTTCTGATGCCCTTTGAGGGCAGGCACAGAGCATGCAGAGCATGTTTTTGGTTTCCTTCCTAATAAGAGTGTGATCCTCGACAGCGTCGTGACAAAATCGACATGTGTACCACTTGTGGCAAGTCGAGCATTGCAGCTTAATGTTGCGCTTGTAGTGCTGACAGCCCAGAACCCTTGCGCCTTCGATCTCTCCAGGAAACGTAGGCTTTGCCGGGGCGTAGGTTGGTCTGACATCTTCTGCCGTCAACACAAACTTTTCCGGGGAGGATGGCTCCCCTGGAGGATGCTGCCAGAACTTCAGAGACTCCAGGGGTTCCGATGGGATTGTCTGTTCCCACGCTTCGCCGGCTGGCAGAGCGTCCACAGGCGGATCGCCTTGTTGAGGAGCAACGCGAGACTTGCGGTAGCCCTCCATCAGCACCTCGTGCATGAGTCTGGCCTTCTCTTCCCCCCGTATCTCCTGGCCTTGGATTTCGATAAGGCGCTTTCGCAATGCGCCCATGCCATCGTCGGCCGGTAAGGCCTCACGCTTGGGGACTTGCATCGGGACGGTGATGGGGAAGGATTCCGGGGCCGCACGTGCTGGTTCGGACGGAGGCTGCTCGGCTTCGACGGTCGGCGATAGAGTATCTGCGCTAAGAGGTCGGTCCGGAGGAGTCACCGCAGGCGCATCGGTCGCATGCCGAGGGGCGGGGGCTTCTGAGTCGCTAGCGACGGCGAGGTTGTCGGAGGAAGAAGCGTCGGGTTCGGGGACGAGCGTTGTTCTCGAAATCTCAGAAAAGCGGCGTGCTTGCCGGAGGACCGGGTTGATGATGAACTCGGAGACCAAAGAAGACATTGGAAATGGGGCGTCTTCTGGATCTAGGTTCGGATGACCGAGTTGGCTATGCAGCAAGTGACACTCGGCTGTATGACAAGGCGTACATCCAGACCGACAGGCAACAAGAGGAGAAGGAGTAAGTTAGCCGGGGAGGCTCGGGGGAAGATATACAAAGGAGCGGTGGTGGTAGAGGTGGTGGTAGTAGCGGTGGTAGAGTTGGTGTCTGTAGTGGTACGGTCCCGGTCGATTGGATGCAGACGAGATGACATAAGATGGTCTCGAACTCCAGTGCGCTGGCTTGTCGTCGGCGGCGGCGCTCGTCGGGGTGGACGCAGTGGGGATGAACTGCGGCAAGACAAGACAAGAGCAGTCAGGCCAAGACGAGCGACTGTTTGTCTAGCACAAGTGTCGGAGGGCCGAAGTCTGCACCGCAATGGGGTCGGTCAGAGTCAACAGCGACTAGGACTTCGATTCGACGACGGATCAACCCAGACCAGACGGGGCCAGGAGGGGGAACGGAGCGGACGGGAAGGGACAAGAGACATGTGATGCGCCTGGCTGGCGATTCCGCATGCGGCTTGCACATAGTAGTCGAGAGGCTTGACCGGCGGGGCTGATTGGCCGCGACCGGTCCGGCACAGGCAACGACCCCCTTTTTTCCTCCTCCCTGAGCGGGTGAAGAACACCGCTAGAGAGGTATTCCCTCGCTGCAGTCTGAGGTGCGCATTTCTTTACTGAGTGCCTGATTATCTAAGACACCTGACGGAGTGCCTTGCAGAAGCACCTAACTAATTTTGCAGACTAACAAGGCAAGAAGAGGGAAGCTGAACATTTGAAAAGGAAGAAAACACATTCTTGCTTCTCTCTGTCCACGCCCGACTCATCATCCCGACGCCCAATAATCCGCCCATTGTCGGAAGCTGGAGGTTGCGCACACCGACGCCCGAGTTCTGAGCCCACCCTCCGCCGACTTTTGCGTTGCACCGTACGGCAAGGAAGACGTGGTGGATGCCCATCGATGTGCACTGGCATTTCCGGCT
The DNA here is from genome assembly GCA_014705045.1 of Colletotrichum theobromicola. Taxonomy (NCBI): domain Eukaryota; kingdom Fungi; phylum Ascomycota; class Sordariomycetes; order Glomerellales; family Glomerellaceae; genus Colletotrichum; species Colletotrichum theobromicola. Next base: position 17,495 of record JABGLZ010000426.1, on the reverse strand, counting down.
GGGTCCGAAAACAGGGACCCCATCAGCATCCAGCGACCCGGAAGGGTTAGCGCCGCCAGAGCTACTGCGTACGGTCAGAGGAGCCACAGCTGTCAACCTGAAGACAAGACATTGTGCTTCTGACGCTTCTTACGTGGATGCTGGCCTGTGTGTCTGTTCCGCATCGCCTGGCGGCATCGTGTGGCCTTGAACGGGACGGGCATCCCGTTATGGCTTGGTGCTAGGAAGCAGTAGGAAAGGCACGCGTACCATGGAGTTTTAGTCCAGGTCGGATTGAGGACGGACGGACAGACAGTGAGTGGTGACCAACTGACTACACGGCATGTCATCACCATAGGTGCTGCCTCAGTAGTACATTATTCGTAGCCAGGGCCCAGAACTCGAGATGAGATGCAGCGTGGGAGGATGCTCGATATAGGAGGCTGATCACACAGCGGGCAACGATGCACCGTGGGGACTTTAGGGGGAGGCTGCTGTGGGGGCAGGGGGCAATGGAGGGGCCATTTTGTGACTTAGGGCCATTCAGGGCCATTCCATCCAGAGGGAATGCGTGTCCTGTCCGCCAAAGGACGCAGCTTCGTCCAATGGCATCCCCCAAGTCAAATGGCCGGCTCCCGGGGACAGGATTCGCGTAAAGTGCGGGTTGGTCTGGAAGGGAGGGATACCGTGTCGGTTGGTGCATAGGTGGCATTTATTTCGTGTGTCCAGCAAGGGGGCGCTCCTACGCTCTATGGGATTCTACCTTGTTGCATGCTCTGCCACTGCCTGCCTGCCTCTATTACGGATACCTGGCCCTTGCCTTAGATGCTCCCGATTTAGCAGGGCCTCACCAAAAAATTCCCCCGTCCTTCAATTGCCCAGGTCCATATTAATTGGATGATTCCCTTTCAGCTGTCCCCTTCCTGAGGTCCTTCTTCCTTCAGCAACCGCTTCACGATCTTGTTGATGAGGAGCTGGACATCCCCTAGCCCCAGGAGCACACCATTCACTTTTGTTTGAGGTGCGGCTTCATTTGGCTCTGTGGTCCTTTCTTACCGTCTTCTCCAGTCCGGGGAATTTCAGGTTCCTACTTTTATTTTTACACTTTGAGTCTTGACTCGTCCGATCCTTAACGCGGAAAGCTCAGAGCTCCTGTTCCTGTTCTTGGAGCTTGACTCTCTCGCCTTCCCTACCACACACCCCCTAAACCGCGTTCGTCAAGACCTCTGGTCTTTCCGTCTTTTCCAGTCAGTAAGTCGTCCTTGCACTGCATTCCTGCCCTCTTCGGCCCTTCCGTTTGCTGACGTTGCCTTTGCGCAGTCATGGCTGCCGAGAAGACAGTGATCGCGTCCGGCGCAGACGTCGGCGATGGCGTCAGACGAAGAGCCGCCCCCCAGGGTCAGGCAGTTCCCGTAACGGCTGCCCCTGAGACAGATGACAAGAAGAAGTACGCCAAGAAGGTAATTGGTTTCTGTTTCGAGCCCGTTCTTTGTCCACGCGAAGGAGCTCCCTGCTGACGATACAACTCCCAGCAAAAATCATTTTTCGACGAGTGGGAGGTAGTCATTGCCCCTCTCATCTTCACGGCCGTCGCATTCTTCACCCGTCTATGGAAGATTGGCATCAGCGATATTGTCACCTGGGATGAAGCGCATTTTGGCAAGTTCGGAAGCCACTACATCAAGCATGAATACTACTTCGACGTTCACCCGCCCTTGGGCAAGATGCTCGTTGGTCTGTCTGGAGTTCTCGCTGGCTACAATGGATCGTTCGAGTTCAAGTCTGGAGAGAAGTATCCCGAGGAGGTGAACTACACCTTCATGAGAGCTTTCAACGCTCTCTTCGGCATCGTCTGCATTCCCATGGCTTACTTCACTGCCCGCGAATTGAAGCTGAGACGCCCCGCTGTCTGGCTCGTCACCCTGATGGTCCTCTGCGAGAACTCCTACACCACCATCAGCCGCTTCATCCTCCTCGACTCGATGCTGCTTTGCGGAACGTTCGCCACAGTCCTCTGCTGGTCCAAGTTCCACAACCAGCGCCACAACTCCTTCGAGCCCGAGTGGTTCTTCTGGCTGTTCATGACTGGTCTCAGCATTGGCTGTGTCTGCAGTGTCAAGCTCGTCGGCCTCTTCGTCACCTCTCTCGTCGGTCTCTACACCATTGAGGACCTCTGGACCAAGTTTGGCGATGTTCGCATGCCCGTCACCACTCTCGGCGCACATGTCGCTACCCGTGTTGTCGGCCTCATCATCCTCCCATTCTTGGTTTACATGCTCACTTTTGCCATGCACTTTGCCATCCTCGACCACACCGGCCCCGGCGATGCGCAGATGAGCTCCCTCTTCCAGGCTAACCTCAAGGGCACCGAGGTCGGCAAGAACAGCCCTCTCGAGATCGCCTACGGCTCTCGCGCCACGATCAAGAACATGGGATATGGAGGTGGTCTACTCCACTCCCACGTCCAGACCTACCCCGAGGGCTCCGGCCAGCAGCAGGTCACTTGCTACCACCACAAGGATGCCAACAACGACTGGTTCTTCTACCCCAACCGCCACGACGAGGACTACGATCCCGAGGCTCCCATCCGCTTCATTGGCGACGGTAGCACTATCCGTCTGATCCACGCCCAGACCGGCCGCAACCTCCACTCTCATGAGATCGCCGCCCCCATCACCAAGGCCGACAAGGAGGTCTCTTCCTACGGCAACCTGACCATTGGCGATGATAAGGACCACTGGCAGGTTGAGGTTGTCCGCGATGTTGCCTCGCGCGACCGCAGCCGCATCCGCACTCTCACCACCGCGTTCCGTCTCAGACACCCAGTCCTCGGTTGCTACCTTCGCGCTGGAAATGTGAACCTGCCTCAGTGGGGTTTCAAGCAGATCGAGGTTACCTGCACCAAGACCAACAACCCCAAGGACACCTACACTCACTGGAACGTCGAGGCTCACTGGAATGACAAGCGTAAGTGCCCCTCCGTGTACACTACAATACTGCTCTTGCTAACCTGAACTTAGTGCCCCCCGCCGACGCCGGTTCCTACAAGTCTCCATTCCTCCACGACTTCATTCACCTCAACGTCGCCATGATGACCTCCAACAATGCGCTTGTCCCCGACCCTGACAAGCAGGATGACCTCGCCTCCCAGTGGTGGCAGTGGCCCATCCTGCACGTCGGTCTGCGCATGTGCGGCTGGGACGACAGCATTGTCAAGTACTTCCTGCTGGGCAACCCCCTCGTCTACTGGGGCAGCACAGCCGGTCTGGGAGTTTTCGGCCTTGTCGTCCTCTGGTACCTCGTCCGCTGGCAGCGTGGCTACAACGACCTTAACGAGAAGGAGCTCGACCAGATTCACTATGCGGGAGTTTACCCCGTCGCTGGCTGGGTCTTACACTACCTCCCCTTCATCGTCATGGCCCGTGTCACCTACGTCCACCACTACTTCCCGGCGCTCTACTTCGCCATCCTCACCTTCGGCTTCCTGGCTGATTGGTTCCTCCGCAATAAGAAGCAGGCCATCCAGTACGGCGTCTACGGAACATTGTACGCGGCCGTCATTGGGCTCTACATCCTGTTCAGCCCCATCTGCTTCGGCATGACGGGCCCCAACAAGCAGTACAGCTACATGAAGTGGTTCGATACGTGGAGGATGTCTGACTAAGCCTCTCTCGGAGGTAATCTATGGTGGAGGCTTCTACGAACCAAACGGTCCATGGATGGACCCTGTACTTTGCAAGGGCGAAAAACAAACTTCCAATTTCCCCACCCAGCTCTGTGTAAGGATGTGGGCGATGATGAGCGCGTTGGCGTAAAAAGATACGCATCTCGAGATAGGAGATGAGCGGAGGAAGACGGCGGAAAGAGACTTCCGTACATAATGCAATATGAACTGTTTCCTTGCTTCCATTGAGGATAGTCCGCTTTGTGTACGTGAACGTGTATTAAAATTATAATAGTAGTACAAGGATGGACGAACAGAGAAGTCACTTGGGATAAAAAAAACTCATACGTGCTGATGACCTGACCTTGGGTATCACTGTCCTTCCCGTGTACGATTTTGTTTTGTTCTCTTGCGGCCCTATCTAACAACAGCCGCCGCCGGATCCCTTGCTTGCGTCGCCCCCTAGCCTGACCTGCCTGTTGCCGCCGGCGCTGGGTCCCTTGACGCCGGACCGTCTGTCATTAAGGTCGTATTTGCCGGCCTGGATGTTGTTGTATATCCTCTCGGCGACTCTCATAAAAGCCTTCTCGACGTTCTCGCCGCTCTTGGCGCTCGTCTCGACGTACTCGAACACGCCATTCTTCTTGGCCCAGTCCTCGGCCTCCTCGCGCGTAACTTCGCGCTTGTTGTCGGCCTCCTGGGTCAAATCGGCCTTGTTGCCGACTAAGATGACGACGATGTCGGGCTCGGCGATCTGGCGCAGGTCGTTGAGCCAGTCGGTGACGTGCTGGAAGGTCTGCTTGCGGGAGAGGTCGAAGACGAGGAGGGCGCCGCTGGCCCCGCGGAAGTAGGAACGGGTGACGGATTTGTACGTCTCCTGGCCGGCCGTGTCCCACAGACTGAGCTTCATGTGCTTCTGAGGGGCATCGGGGTCGACGGGTTCGGGTGCCAGGCGGGGGGGTTCGGGCAAGCCGTTCGAAACTGAATCGTCTGTTTTGTTGGTCTTCTGGGAGGAGGGACGGGCGAGGGGCGGCGCGGGCTGGGTTTTCGGGGGCCCCACGGGGACGATGCGGGAGCCGAATTCGACGCCGATTGTGACATCGTGGTGCGGGGAGAAGCGTCCCTCGCAGAGACGGATTGTGAGGCTGGACTTGCCGCAGCCCGAGTCGCCAATGCAGACGAGCTTAGCAATATAATCCCATGGTGGAGACGACATGGCCCTTTGCAATGATGCGTGTGCGGGTAGGGTCGAAGGGTTCGGGAGCGAAGAAGGAGGGGGTGGAAGAATGGTGATGTCGTCCGTGTGAGATGTAGGGGGTGAGCTCTATTGCCCGCGAGACCGGGCTTTGCTGATGGTTCGGAGGGGATGGATAGGCGTTGTTTCGTTGGTTGGTCTGATGTCGGGAAAGCTTCAGATACCGTTGTAGCTATCGGGTGGTTTGTCGGAGCACGTGTTCAAAAAAGGCCTGGCTGGCAGGCTGACAAGGGGTTGAGAGCGGGAGCGGGTTTGAAAATGTTCCACCGCTATCGTCTGTTCACGTTGATGCTGGTCTCCCGTCTCTCTGAGAAGGAAACGTTAGGAGGCTGCTTCGGTATCAGGTCTACGTTGGAGCACCTCAGAGGAAACAGAATATCCAAGAAAGAATAGACTGGGTGCAAAGTTCGTGGAGAATACGGTAGCGTTCCAAATGAAATGGCGAGCAGGTGTGTATCACGCTGGATGATGTTTAAGACGGGCCCCTGTCACAGGCTAGCCAGAAGACGACAGAGCCCCAATTAAAGGTGGACCGATGACCAGGGAATGGATTGCGGCAGGGATGAGCATGGTGTTATCAGTGACGCAAGTGCATGGCGATAAGAAGAAGCAAGAGAAGAGGGCGGCAAGGGCAACGGGTGGTGGCTGGCAGGAACCAGCCGACGTCTACCCGCCTGGTGCGGTGCAAAGGAGTGGCAGCGGACTCAGCAGTCAGTTGACGATGGCTGTAGGTAGTACCTTAGACTGGCCATGACTGAATGGAATGACTCGGTAAGCGGGCTGGTCGGGTTGCTGTGTCTCACGCCGGGACAGGTCAGTGCCATGCAGCAGCAACAACAGCAGTAGCAATAGCAACAGCAACAGCAAAAGCAACAAAAGGGGCAGGGCATCGCCCCAGAACCCGGAGAAGAGACTGCAACAGGTGCCACAAAGCTGACCGTGACGGACTTGAGGCTGATTCAAACGGTCAAAGATTGCGGCGAGTCCTCTTCTTTGCATTGCGCCTTTGTTTGACTTTAGTTGATCTCTGATGCAAGTCAACCTGCATGCAACTTTACCTTGGAGGGTACCTTTCCATTGCTCCTCCACTCACCACCGATTTTCGGGATTCCCACCCGGGAAGGTCATGCTATGCCATGTACGGTACTTGTGGTGGTAAGTAATCCGTCAAGCAGGAGCCTGGAAGATGCTTTTGATGGTGCAAATGAGGCGGACGCAGAACCGGGGACTACCTTATGCAGTAAAGCGGTCCACAGCCGTCTGCGCAGCCCTGTGCAATGCGCGCCCTTATCACCATCAGCAAGTCCGATAAGTGCCGGCGGTGGGTATCTCCCACGTCCCCTCTGCTGGAAACCCATGTTTTGAGTGGCTGGATTGTTAGCGAGAAAGGTACCCGTGGGCGGTGTTGGGTGTCGTGTGCTATCTGAGTGCCACTGTCCAGGCTGCATCAGCGCCCGCGCTGCCTAACGATCCAACTAGCCCACCTGGGATGGGCTGCTTGCCTGCCCATCCATGCTCCCCCATGTACTCCTTCCCTCACCGGTCCACTCATTCACCTGCTTGGGTACTTCGGCTCATCCTGCACCGCATGACCCCCGATTCATCTCTCCCGACACCATGGTGCGGATGCCCTTCTCACGAGCACCCCGGCCTTGCTCTTGATAATCTTTCCTGGAGGTCACTGATCTTGGTGCACGAGACGTCTTCTGCCCGAAAAATCGATACTCTGGCAGCGTATTCTGTTTGCGTATACCACTAGCTTCTCCGCCCGGCACCTCAAACATTCCTCCCGTTAACTTTGTCCGTCATCGTCATTCTCCAACCTTGGATACCCGGCCTTATTTACCCATCGTCCCGCGTTCCGACCGACCCAAGAGCACGCGCAATACTCTGAGGGGACGAGGTCCTCGCTAACTGCAGCACCATGTTTTCGGAATGTACGTCCTCCGTCCACCGCTCTTTCTCTGTTATGCGGTGAACTAACAAGCTTCCTCTGCAGATGCGTCCAGGTTCCTGGCGCAGTCACAGTCGCGGCTCTCCAACTTCGCAGGCCAGCAGCCCGACGGCAACGAAAACCCACCGCGACACCCGAACGACTGGTCATCGTCACGGCCTACACGAAATGGCGGGCGCTCGTTTCTTGGCAGAGGATACGCTGGAAACCCTTACCAACCGGGTGGCTCCCGCTTCGGGCAATTAGGCTTCGCCTCCCGCATGTCCGCCGCCCAAGATGCGCCGCTGTTCCACAGCACACTCGACGAGTACATGGAAGAAGATGACGAGGACGAAAGGGATCGTGAAGCAGCGGATATGGCCGCCCTGCACATGTCACGGCGCGTGGCTGCCGCTAGCAAGATGGCAGAGAGCTCTGAGACGGAACCGGACGCCAGCCGCGGCTCGCTGGAACAGAGCAGCGAAACGCCAGGGCGGAGGTATCAGGACAGAGGGCTGAGGAGAGGCATTCGCAGCAGCTGGAATGGAGCTAGGAGCTTCAGCGGGAGGAATCGCGGACGGGACGTTATAGACGAAGAAGCAGAGGACATTCCCCGCGAGGACTCAGACCAAACATCGGACACCAATCCTAAGATGGTGGATATCGGACTGGACTCCCAGATCCAGGACGACGACCCATCTGCCTCTTTGCTGGGTGAGGCAGTAACAGACTCAAGCCCAGCCCCCTTTCAGAAGTTCCAGCCCAGGTCCGGGGATCGTAAACTTCAGCTCAGGAGGGAAGCCACCCAAGAAGACGAGTTCGATGAGGCCCGTAGGACGAGTTCTGATGACGAGACACTGCCAGCCACCGTCCCTCTTGTGGAAGGTGACATTTTCAAGTACGACTCCTTTTTCGCATGGATATTCCTGATCGCGCTGGCTGGTTTGGTATCTACGTTTGTGCTCGTCTGGCTTCACACTGGCACGCCTAAGAAGGGCTGGGGCGACACCATTTACACGACATTGCAAGCATCCTTCCACATGCTGGCCGTTGATACTCTTATCTCAATCATCGTGTCATTCGTATGGCTTGCGGCGCTCCGGTCGTTCGCACGACCACTTGCGATGATCATTCTCGTTGCGGTGCCCATCATTATGTTCTCTTTCTCCTTGTACCCTTTCATCTCCAGCTTCGAGGGCTCAACACACGGAAGGAGTCTACAAGACAGGGCCATGCGATGGGCTGCATTGGTTCCTGCCATATCAGCCTTCGTCTGGGTCTACACGGCTTACAAGGGCCGCCACGCGATACGGCAGGCTGTTGAAATTCTCGAGTTCTCGACCAGGATTCTTGCGGCCAACTCTGCTCTGATGCTCCTGGGTTTCGCCTGCCTCGCCGTCATTGTGGTCTGGACGTGGGTGTGGATGTGGATGTTTTCAAGGATCTTCTTGGGCGGATACTTCTCGAGAAGACTGGCCAGGTTCATCATCAGCGTCTCCAGTTGGTGGCTCGGGATCTGGTTCGTCCTGATGTACATGTGGACCATTGGGGTGATCAACTCCGTGCAGAGGGCAACGACGGCTGCGACGGTATCTCAATGGTATTTTCACCGCAACGCGGCGCCGGCTCCGACGTCGAAGGAGATTGTGACGGCGGCGCTCAACCACGCTTCGACGACCATCTTTGGAAGTATCTGCGAGTCTACGTTGCTAGCGCTGCTGATACGGGCGCCTCTTCTTGTGCTGCCTCGCAGGTTCGCCAACATTCTCCAACATGTTGCTGCCATGTGGATCCCGACCCCTATCGCAGCGCTCACGAATCCGATGACCATCACTTACGGTGCGATTCACTCGCAGAACCTGCAAACGGCTGCTCGTGGGTTGAGCCAGATGGACTTCATCTCACCGCAGCGGCCGACGACAACCCTGACACCACAAGTGTTCAGCTCACGGCGGTCCAGCCACTCTCCTCTGCTTCCGTATCGGTTAGCAAAGATGCTGTTGTATGCGACACGATTCATCATGGCCACGGGGCTCGGTTTTGCGGGCTGGGTTATCACAGCAAAGCAGGTCCGGATCGCGCTGCCAGACGGTATGGGGGTGCGAGGGTCAGCGTACGCATACGTGGTCGGTCTTGTTGCCAGTTTCATTGGGTTTTCGGTTATGGGCGCCATGGAGGGTATTCTCAGCGGTATTCTGGACGCGGTGGTTATTTGCTACGGCAGCGAGCGGCGGATGGCCAGCGGAGGGGGCGCCTACTGCATGGAGGCGGCCTACCTATTCGGCGAGAGGAATAGGCGGGACGAACGGGGCCTGCCCTGATATATTGGTATTTTGCATTTGGTATTGAGAAGACTGTATAGCTGCCAGGATGCGGGTTGCAGTTCTGCCCACGCAGCGGGTTAGATGGTATAGATTGTGCGGTTGCAAACAACATTGCTTGGCTTTTCCGTTTGGCGCTTTGGACCTTTAGCTCATCATCAATCAACCTCGAGGTTCATTCACTATGGGAGAGACTATCGTTGCTGGAAAGTGCCAAGCTCTACAACAGGGCGAGTGAGTGGTAGAAGGCGAGAACAATGTGACTGCGCCACGACGTACTCGCAACGAGCAACCAGCAAAACGCCCAGCGGGTTAGTTGTGTGACGGCGGAGGATGTCTTGGCACGGCGGGCGGAGCAGGGTGTAGTCATGCATGCCTAGGTGGTGAGTATGTCTCTCAGGACAATGTCTATCGCAGGCTCGGGGTAGTTTATCAGGCGGCAGAGGACAGCACCAGCATCACATCAAGACTCGGATATGAAATGTGCACCGCCACGCGGGAAGGGGGACTTGCGAATGGGATGACGGTCTGTCATCTGGGCATGTCGCCTGGCGCGTGGGCTTTGGGACGTTGCCACAGCCACAAGCGACAGTCGTCAAAACTTCCAGAGGGATCTAGACGAGACCATAGCAAGAAGCACCAGCCACGGTATCCAAATCTTTATGAATGGGAGCTTGATGCTTAGGGCTGTACGGCCAGTCTTCCATTTTGCCTATTGCCTCCCCAGCGGGCTGAGCTATCGCGAGGTGCAAATAGGTAAGGTAGGCATACAGGCAGCGACAGTGAGTGTGATGACGCTGGAGCTTGGCATTGGCTGGTGGTTGTTCGGAGGGGTTCAAACTCGTGGATCCCCGCGGTGGGGGGCATGGCCTGTGCGAGACGTTTCCAGTCGAGCTTTGGTGGGCGGGCAGCAGCAGGGTTTTCTGCGATGACGTATCCTGTCGGTATCTATTCTACGTTAGACCGTATGCGAGATACTTAGGCGAGACTTGCGGTTTCGTGCCGGCTCTCCGGCGTCCCGGGTCGCAGTGAGAAGCACCAGCAGGAGCAGCAGCAGCAGCAGGCGCCCAGGCGAGTTTACCTGCAAGCGAAGGGGCCAACTAAAGCAGCAGTCAATGAAGGAGGAGGGGCATCAACCTAAGCGCAAGGCCGCTCAGTGTCGTGGCGGCGGGGCGGGTAGGTAAGGTTCCCAGCAACGAAAGAGGGGCTATGCCATTTCGCAGCAACATCTCGCATCACGTCCGTCGCAGCGGAGGGGAGGCAGCCAAGACTCGGTCGCAGCTCAAGCAAAAGCGGGAATCCGCAGGCAGGCTTCGAGAAAACGGGCGGGGGCAGGAGAGTCCCCAATCACCTGCAGAGCGCAACTGAAAGGCAAATAGCGACGGGGACGCTGGGCTGCGGATGAACCCCTACGGCTCCATCCATCACCGTGTCTTCCGACTTTCCGTTCCAGAAGCTGCTAGGTGCTGTTTTGTTTAGTTTCCAGTTGGGCCAAGCCAAATCAAACCAAATGGGTCAGTGAGAATGGCAGGCGAAAGCTACGCAGGTGTGCTGCGAGCCACAGCCTCATCGCCTCCTTCCAGGGCTCCCTCCCTCCCTTGAGGTCCATAGGTAACATGAAAGAACCTTAGACCGGCTGCCGCGGAGGGGCGCCATTGGTTCGTGTCCATACCTTACCTTGCTATCCTGTACAAAAGCCACGAGGTACTTACCGATCTACCTGGACCTTAACTGCGTTTAAAACTGAAGACGTAATCCCGGTCCCGCGCCAGCTCAAATACCCAACCTATTGCGCCTCCATTACACACCTGACACTTGACACCCCGTCCTCAACTTTCCCTTCTTCTTCCCATCCAAAAACCGAAGAACCCTCTTTTTTAAGCCTTGGTTCCTCCCCGAAGAGCTTGAAAGCTTAAAACTCACCTGCATCTTTTCCCGCCTGCGACATCTCACATACTGTTATCGACTTCGTACACGCATCAGGTACACTTACAGAACGCCATCGCAGTCGCAAATCAAGAGCCTTCAGTACACATGGCCGACAACTTCGCTCCTCCGCCTGGGCCCCCGCCTCCCAAGGCCCCAGAAGTCCCTCCCGGCTGGACCGCCCGCTGGAACGATCAATACAAAGAATGGTTCGTCCCGCCAATCTCTCTGTGTCTACCTGTCTCTCTTTCAAATAGTGCAAATCACGCTAACCAAACCCCGCCATCCCACAGGTTCTACGTAAACCTCCATACAAAGCAGTCCCAATGGGAAAAGCCCACCGAACCAGCCCTGCCCCCTCCTCCCCCTCCCGTGGACGGTGAGCACCCAGACGGCCCTCCCCCGGGCTACGCCCCGAGACCGGGCGACGGCCCCGCGCAACACCCAGTCGACGCGAAGCCGAACCCCTACGAGAACCACAGCGCGACCCCGCAACCGCCTGGCGCCGGCGGTGCCGGCGGAGGCCCCTCCAACGCCATGTCCGAAGACGAGCGCCTCGCCCGCCAGCTCCAGGCCGAGGAGGACCAGCGCTCCCGCAACTCCCACTCCCCCATGCCCCCTGGCTACGGCCTGCAGCAGCAACAGCACCAGCAGTCGCAGTCGCCCTTCCCCGAGCAGCTCCCCCCGCGCGTGCAGGAGCGCGGCAAGAGCGGCGGCTTCCTCGGCAAGCTGCTCGGCAAGACCAAGACCGGGAGCAGCAGCCAGGGGCAATACGGCGGCGCCGGCGGATACCCGCCCCAGCACCCGCAGTACGGGGGATACCCCCAACAAGGAGGAGGGTACCCGCCCCAGCAGGGATATTATCCCCCTCAGCAGGGCTACTACCCCCCGCAACAGCCGCAATACGGAGGCTACGGCGGCGGCGGCGGATACCCCATGCAGCAGCAGGGCTACGGGGGCTACGGCCGCGGGCAGGCGATGGCCGGCGGAAAGAGGCCCGGCGGCGGCGGCATGGGCATGGCCGGTGGTCTGGCGCTCGGTGCCGGTGCCGGTTTGCTCGGTGGCGCGCTGCTGGCGGACCACATCAACGATGAGCAGCACGAGGCATATGCTGAGGGATACAGTAAGTTCAACTTCCATACGTTGCCTGAAACTTGTGTACTAACAACATCATAGACGACGGGAATAATAATGATGATTTCGGCGGCGGTGATGACTTTGGTGGAGACGATTTCGGCGGTGACTTTTAAGAAATCAGACCAGAGTGGTGTCTGTTTTTCCGGATAAGATGGGGGCTTCGGGATACAGAAATCTTGCATCGTATAATAGCTTGGTTTCTTGATGACTCTGATATGAGATGGCTGGCATAGTTCTACATTCATATGTTCATAATATGTTGCATCTTTCTTTTGCCCTGGGTAAAACGTTGCTACCCGTATGCGGAAATACTGCGTGTATCTTCAAAATCAGCAATCATGATGTCCCAGCGATCCTGATGCCCGATTGAATAGTCGTTCAAAACGCCTAGGCGTCCGCCAGGAAGGTCATCCAGATCAGATAACCGATCTCATGCAAAGATCCATAGGTATCAATATGTCAAGGAAATACTCCTATCCCCGTCTCTTTACACTGTAGCCAGCGTATTCCAAGAATGTTGCAGTCTTCCCTCTCCTCAGACCCGCCCCTCCCCGTAAAGAAACCTACTACCTCCGCACGCCCTTCTCCTTCTTGCCACTACCGCCGCCGCCGCCGCTCGACGGAGCAGGCGCAGAACCCTCGCTCTTCTTTTCACTGCTGCCGCCAGATCCCGCGAGGAAGGCGGCCATGTCGAAGTTGCCCATGGGGTTTGCACCCGGCTGGCCGCCGCCGGCGCCGAGGAGGGAGTTCATCGGGTTGCTCTTCTGGCGCTCTTCGAACTCGGCGCGCATCTCGGGGTCCACTGTAGATTTCATCTCCGTTAGTGATTTCTGTCCGCAGGGAAGGTGAGCATCAACTGGGCGTGAGACGTACTGTTATCCATGAGGTAGGGCATGCCGATGAAGATTCCCATGCTGACGAGACCCAGGAGGATCATGGGGTTCTTGAGGATGGTGAAGACGGAGACTGTTTGCGTGCGTGCTGTTAGCCTTCTGCCTCTTGAGAGGCTTTCTGGGAGAGATGAAACGTACACTTGCTCCTCTCGACAAAGTAGTTCTTGCCGCCGAGCACCCGCACCTCGAAGCCCTTGGCGCCGTTCTCGAATTCCTTGGAGGCGTACACCTCGCCCTTGTTGTCCCAGTCGTTGCCGCGGTACGTCTCCCACGCGGCGAGAGTGCCGTCCTCGGCGACATCGAGGCGCAGGGGCGCGAAGGCGTGCGTCGCGCAGTGGACGTCGACGAGGTAGGACCCGGGGGCCGTGACGTTGTTGAAGACGAAGGTGTTTAGTACGGAGAGCGGCGCGGTGAAGGAGGCGCCAAGGGCGGAGAGGCTCGCGCGGGTCGAGGGCGGGAGGGTGTACGGGTTCGGGAGGGCGGGTGAGGAAGGGATCTGGAGGGTCAGGGAGGCGGCGAGCGCTGTCGGGAGGTAGAGGAGGGATTGGAGGCGCATTTTGGCGGGTTTTTTCGTGTTGCTGCGGTGGGAGGTCCTCGGGTTTGGTTGTGCTTTTCGTAGGTCGTTGGTACAGAATGACCGAAGGAGAGGGCAAAGGAAAAGTTGCAAAGAGGTCAGAGGAGGGGTTGCGGTTTGCAAAGCCGGAGGCGGGGAGGAGGGGGGTTTGAGGTTGAGGTTGGAGGTGCAGGGTGGAAAGGCGGACGAGGATTGAAGCTTGAAGATGTATGTTGGATGGGACCCCAGCGGGTAAGGTAGGCGGTGGTGGTGGGTACCCTTGCTTCCTGGGGAATGAACCGTGGCCAATCACGACGATCCCGTGGCTTTTTTCATCGTCGTCTATCGCGGGCTGGACTTTCACATTCTTGAAGCTTGTGCCTTTCGGAGAACGGGTGGAGGGGGGAGCTAAGGCCTGTCGATCGATGTCTATTTGGCAAGCTCCAACTGAGGATTTTCTGCTTGGATATGGCGGGAATTTTGTGGCGTCGCGGCGTTTAGATTGTCAAATGCCTGCGGGGGCTTAGTTGCCAGAGGAGGTGAGCCGCCACGGCCGGGAGTCGCATCTCTGGCTTGTTCCCCCTTTCACTCAGAACATGTTGTGTCTATGGCGACGACAATCCTGTTTCAAGAGGGAGGTTGTCTCCTTTCTTTCTTTTTTACCCCTTCTCTTCTTGTTTATCAGACCGAAGAATGCGAAATGGTGCCATGTTTCAAACGACAGAGATTACGTTGCTTTTTCTACGGGTATTCTTCATACAATTAATTCATCCAGTACAACCAACAGTGGGTATCCAAAATATTCCCCCTTTTGCTTTCGCAAGAGGCACGCTATGCTTCGCCTTTTTTTTGTGGTAGAGCATTCGCGGCATCCTCACCTACGGCGCCAATGGTGCGTCGTCCTGCTTCGTCTCCGCGGCGTCCGCAACCTTGCCGTCCTTGGTGGCGGCCGCGGCGTTCTTGAATGACTGCTCGAAGTCGGCAATGGTATCATCAATGTGCTCCGTGCCGACTGAGATGCGGATGAGGTCCTGCGAGGCGAATCGTTAGCACTGAGATTATTGGCCATTCTTAAAAACGGAGGACTTACCTCGCTGACACCGGAGGTGATCTTCTCCTCGTCGGAGAGCTGCTCGTGGGTGGTTGTCCAGGGGCTGCGACAAATCAGTTCTCATCCTCATTGGTAAGTGTCGCGATAGAATAACTCACTGGATAGCCAAGGTCTTGGAGTCGCCGACGTTGGCCAGGTTCGAAATCAGCTTGAACCCGTCGACAACCTGGCTACCGGCGCTGCCACCGCCCTTGACGCCGAAGCTGAGAACACCTCCGAAACCGCGCTTGAGGTACTTCTTGGCCGTCTCGTGATACGGGTGGCTCTCGAGACCCGGGTACGAGACCCAGCTGACGTACTGGCTCGCCTCGAGCCACTTGGCGAGGGCGAGGGCGTTCTGGGCGTGGCGCTCGGCGCGGAGGGACAGGGTCTCGATGCCGATGAGCAGCTGCTGGGCCGCGAAGGGGTTCAGGGAGGCGCCGAGGTCGCGCAGGATCTCGACGCGGGCGCGGATGATGAAGGTGATGGGGCCAAAGGTCTCCCAGAACTTGAGGCCGTGGTAGCCGTCCGAGGGCTCCGTCATCTGCGGGAAGCGACCGTTGTCCCACTTGAACTTGCCGCTATCGACGATAACGCCGCCAATGGTGGTGCCGTGGCCGCCGATCCACTTGGTGGCCGAGTGGACGACAATGTCGGCGCCGTGCTCGATGGGGCGGATGAAGTAGCCTCCCGCGCCAAAGGTGTTGTCGACCTTTGCATTGCCATGTTAGTCTCTGGCTCTTTCGTAGACAGGTCCCTATTAAGGGCGCAACTTACAATCACGGGAACGCCCTTCTCGTGCGCAGCCTTAGCGATCGCTTCCAGGTCGGGAATGTTGTACTTGGGGTTTCCAATGCTCTCGACGTAGACGGCCTTGGTCTTCTCGTCGATTGCGGCAGCAATGTCCTCGACGCGGTCACCGTCGACGAACTTTGTGTGGATGCCGAGGCGCGGGAGGAAAACCTTGAATTGGTTGTAGGTGCCGCCATAGAGGAGGGAGGTGGAGACGATGTTATCGCCAGCGTGGGCGAGAGCGTTGATGGCAATGAACTGCGCGGCCTGTCCTGAAGAAGTGGCCAGGGCGGCAACACCACCCTCGAGGGCCGCGATGCGCTTCTCAAAGACATCGACGGTGGGCTGAGGAAGAGGGGAATGTCAGAGCGGTCGTCACTGGGGCTAGAGTAGTGGCGCGAACGTACGTTCATGATACGGCTGTAAATGTTGCCGAACTCCTTGAGGCCGAAGAGCCTCGCACCGTGGGCGGAGTCATTGAAAGTGAAGCTCTGGATTGCGATTGAGGTTAGCTGCGCAAAGCTTCACGGGCATTCTCGTCGCGGGGGAGAGTACGAACAGTTGTCGCATAGATCGGGACGGCGCGCGAGTTGGTCGTGGGATCCGGCTCCTGGCTGTGTGTAGTTCGTCCGTCAGTAATCGATAGCTCCAGAGCTTAAACATCAGGTAAGGTTGGTCGGTAGGGAAGACATCGACGTACCCCGCATGGAGCTGGAGAGTCTCAAAGTTCTTGCTCAATTCGTCGGCCATGGTTGCTTCTGTTCTGGGAAGGGTGTGGGAGGAGGATTACGAGTAGGAGGAGGAGGGGAAGAGAAACTTTCTGGCACCCGTGTGTCTAGTTAAAAAGCAATGGCGGCAGCTTTTCAGAGACACGACGGGGCCGGCAACGGAGAGACGACCATGGGAAGAATAGCCGGGGGACGGGTTACCCGAATAGACTGGGAGGGCTGGGCTACGATGATGCCATTGAGGGGAGGGAGATCACACCATAGGCCATTCTGTTTACATACAATATTGATTGTCCTCTACTGAATCATCTTTCTCTCTGCGCAAGAGTGAATGACATGGGGGTCCTTCACCACCCTTGTCGGACCCTCCAATTGCTGCTCTTCTCCCAGACGAGGTGGTAGCCGGTAGCTTGGGTGCCCCATCAGAGCTCAACCATTGCAAAAGCAAAATCAATTGGTCATTCGCTGCTGTCGCAATTGGAGGGAGGGAGCTGGGCGCAACGAAAAAGTATCCCCGCGCAAAGGCGAGCGCGATGTTGAACTGCGCCGATTTAGGCAAAGGGCTGTGGGGGTTGGCCAGAGCACGCAATCGACGCTCAAATGTCACTTTGCGGGGCAGAAGCAGGGGTCGCGCTCCCACTGAGGGGCCTTCGCCCACAGGCTGGAGAAAGTTTTGGGTTTACTCACCGGCCGCGGAGGTCCTCGAGGTTGAGTGAGCGTGGCTGACCGAGCTGTTAATGCAGAGAGACAGATGTATTTTGAGAAGCGAGGTTAGATCTTCCTGTTGTGGCTTTCTTACGTGGGAAGTACGAGAGCGTGATGCGGTCCGATGTTTGCATATAGGTGCTTCGTGTCTTTTCGCGGCTCGTTCCGCCCGAGAGCTGAGCGAACCGGCGAGTTTACGAAGATGGTCTCCGGTCACCGGCTACCGCGGTGGACCCACGATGCCGCAATGCGGTTGTCGGTCGGTGGCTCGGTGGGTGTTGTCGTGGAAGAACGCCTCCCCACAATAGCTTCCCAGCCAGCCCCGAGTTCCTCTAGTGGGATTCGATGTTTTGTTCCGACGGAAATAACGCAGAGCATTTTTTGGGTCACCGGGGTTTGGCTTCGCAATGCCTCGGTGTTTAGGTCTTAGAAAGAGGTCTTTGCAGTAGGGCTGATTCAAGACACGTCTTCACACCGGGCACGTAGACAAGGTATGACAGGTCTTGGGGGGGGGGGGGG
>JABGLZ010000425.1:0-11264 GCA_014705045.1 Colletotrichum theobromicola | reverse complement strand
AGTCTGCAGGAACCCCTCCCAAGACATTTCTAACTTCACCTCTACAGCCCGTTGGTCGGCAGGGTGAACCACTGCTCTCCTTCCACCCTCGTCTCTTCCCATCAGGACTTTGAATTGTCTGTGGTCGTCCACCTCAGCGTTTTCCGTACCCCGCAACGCCACTCCATTTATGATTTCGCCGACGTATCAACATGATCACGCACGCAGACGACGAACAACACATCTTTTCCGCAATCGATCGTTTTGTCGCTTGCCTCGGCGAGGATAAGGCCACCGTTGCCAATTGCGTTGATTAATATATCTATCTAGAAACCGACGCAGCCGCTCGCTTCAACGTCGTCTCTTTGCGCGCGCGACTCCCTGTCGACGCCGTGGACATCATCGTCAACAACCACACGCCGTCCATATAGATTCCCTCCAAGGCGTGCATTTCAAAACTCACTAAAGCGACCAAAATTTAGCAAATACCTAGCCCAGCTTTAGTATTCTATTTGCACACTGTTAATGCAGGACGGTACTTTTACGCAGCCCTTCACGACCTTGCCACTCGCTGTCCCAATTTCGCAGAAGCCAGGTCGTTACTACGAGAACAGGCCGATATTCAAAGAGCCTCCATTTCCAGACAACAAGGCGTCAACAAGCATGCCCAAGGCATAATTTTGAACGACGTCAGCACCGTTCTCGACAGCCTACGAGTCCAAGTCCCAACCCCTTCTCCTGAACAAGGGCGCTCAGAAAAGGTTCGATGCGCCATTATCCAGCCAAGCACACCCTTACTGACTACCTACCTAGGCCAAACATACCGTTGATAACGAGGACCTCGACCACACAAGCACTACGCTATCCCTGCCCATCCCGTAGCCTGAAGCTATCAGCCCAGAAGACAGTTACTCGGACGAGAACGTCCAGCAACAGTCCCCAATCGAGGCTGACCCATCGGACTGGGACCCCTTCGAAGTTGACCCGCCTCTCCATCCCGACAATTCATTCCCCCACAATCTGTCTCCATCCTCGGACGACACCTTCGTTCACGACACGGACGACACCTTCGTTCACGACACGGACGACACCTTCGTTCACGACACCGACGACCAGACCTCACTGGCCGTCGAAGAACAGGAATCCTACAGCTCTCCTGATTACATCGACTTTTCTACCTACAACGATTTTTCTGCCTTTGACGAGATCCCTGTGCAGAACAGCAGCACCATAGCCCAAGACACCATTACCATTGCGTCTGGCGATCCACTCACTGTGCCAGACGACAGCCAAGGATCAAGCAGCTTGTCACAAGCTCCAATCCAGCCCCGCGCGTTCACTATGGCTGCAATTTCCAACCACCCCAAACCGGAGCCGCGGGCAATGCCGTCCGCCAAGAGACGCCGAATCACACTCCCCAACACCCTTTCATCCCTTCTGCCAGGGGAAAACGTTCAGCCCTCTTTAGTTTCAAGCATCCTACAAAGCTTATGCGATATTATGCCACATCGCGCAGTGTGTTTAGCACCCAAAGGTCCAGCTACAGGCGCAGACGCCATCGTATCACACACACAATCCAAGCTGCATGGTGTTTTTGATCAGAATCCGACAGAGGCGGTGATTATCATGCCACTCCGACCAAACCATCATTGGGCCCTGGCCTTTGTGAAGGTCAGTACCCAGAAGCAAGTCGTCATCGAGACCTACAATGCAGAAAACGACAAGGAGCTTGCCGAGGAGGCAGAGGGTCTGATTTGCAGCCTCTTTGATGCGGCACAAGACAATGATACTGCACTGCCCAAGCTTTCTCCAAGAAGATCGTGGAACAGTATCAGCCGACACAGTGTGTCGCAACTGAACCGGCAAGACTCCGGTGTTGGTGTTCTGATTCACAGCCTCTATGCTCTCGCAGCTAGGAGCATTCCGAAGGACGTCGATTGGCTTCTTTGGCGACGGGTCTTGGCCGCTTACAAGAGCGCCCGTGATGCACCCTTGGCTAAGGGCGGCGGTTCCACACAGCCACCTCCACCAAATGACGTTTTGGCACAGCTCCGACAGGAGCACGCAGACACCTTTCGGATTGGAAGCGGAAGCAGTGTTCGTATATCAGTTCCAGTTGACTCCATTATACGCCGTGCTCTGGTCGACGATACCAATTGGCTGTCTGTGTCAAGAGGGGAGACTCAGGCACTTGACGAGGCGCTCGCCGAACTGCGGGCCAAGCTCGCATCTGGCCCTGACGAAGACAAGGCCAAGGCACGTCTGGCCAAGCAGACTATGGTTGACATCAACGCTCTAGTGATGGTTTTACTGGGAGAAACAACGACGCGACCAGGCCCAGCAAGCAACCATCTGAAAGATTGTGAGAAAGACACGGACAAGATCAGGTCTCTCATACCCCTCATGCGCGGCGGCAGAAGGGCCAAAGAGCAGATGGAGACTGCTTTGGGGATCGCAGAAGGGGCAGCCAGGCTCGCTGCAGCGCGCAAGGCAGAGGAGGAGAACAACCGTCAGCGCAGCATCCAAGGCCTCAAGGCCATGCAAGACGAGATCCAGGAGATTGAGCGAGAACTCAATAGCGCCGGCACAAAGGACTCTGCTGGAAATCAGAACAACGATACGGTTGACCACAACAACTTGGCTAGCGAAGATGACAATGACGATCTCAATGATTCGGCAAACGAGGACAGCGAAGATCTTGAAGAGCTGACTGATGACGAGGAGCCAAGTTGTACTGAAAGTGAGAGAGAGGAAGAGGCATAGGCATCATATTCCGGGCGTTGATCACAAGACTATGGGGGCTGGTGTATTATTATCGATGACATTTGTACTCTACGATACGTAGCCTGAAACAACAGACAGTCAGTTACACTTCAAGCACGGGAACTTCCTCTCTTACATTCACAGAAAGCCCACAGGCATCACCGGGGGTGCTTCCGGCATCGGCCTCTGCCCAAATGCTCTGATTCCTCTCTCTCAGGCACTCTGCCGTCCACATTCTCAACTTCAACCCCATTACCAGCCGCAACTGGAACCCTGCCTGATTGATGTCACCGCGTCTGAAAATCTATTCGTCACATTCGCCTCAATGCAACATTCTAGATTGGCCTACGCTCTGTGATCGACTCCATTCCATGCGTCGATATAGCCGTTGCTGATGCTGGCGTCTCTGGAGAATGTGATTACGTCTAATACGTCTCTAACATTGACCACAAGCTCTTCAACCTCATTCGCACCCTGGGTTATTGACACTGGAGTGAAGCAGGATTCATTCGACATCTACACAGCTCTTAATAATGTGGATATACTTACTGCATATCGGCATCACAAGGAATGATCTCAGGCCATTTCTGTTCCTTCTTCGACTTAGCCTGCTTGGCCAAGTTTCCATGAGTTAACTGTTCCTCGATGTCATCGAAACAACCCAAGACATATCAGCAAGTAATTAAGAAAGACCTTCTGGACATGATACTACCCAGCATCCCTTTCGTCTCAAAATCTCGGCGGCCGACTTGCTGATATGGCAGACTCCACCCATGACGGCTTGTGGAGACGGCCAGAAGTGTGGCATTTACTTGATGACCCATTAAGGACCAGGGTGGAGGGTCTGAAAAGTTGGGCCACGCGCGGAACGCCAAAGATATTGACATTGAAGTGGAAACCGGTGTAGAGAACAGGGGTAACGCTCTGAGCTCCAAAGTTATCAATGATGTCCATTGCTAGGCTTGCCCCCAGCGAGGGGGGTGGACCTCAACCACAACATCGTCAATGGCTGACAGGTTGGAAATATTGTCCGTCGGAGACTCACGTTAGTGAGGCTGATGAGGCGGGCCATGTTGGACAGCGTACGGATCGTTGGAAACGCACGGAGGCGGCAGCAGAAGGCGCCGGAGCGGGTTGTTCACCGGCAGAGACAGGCAGGACTAATAAAGACTGCAGCAAAGCTTTCAAGCATCATGTAGTGCTGGGTGCAGATATGGTCACAACACGGGGTGAATCGGGTCCTGGTTTCGACGTGCAGCCTCAAGACGTCTTCAAACGTGTCCCATCTCCCTAAGCTAATGATTGACCACGTAGACTAAGACTTTCAGGAGAGTGAGTATATTGCCGACCCCAAGGTCAAGCACACAATTTCCGCGAGTTGCTACCGTCAAACACCTGGGTATCTATTGAAGACGACATGTCTACATCTCATAAATCAAAGCTCACAAGTTGTCAAGCTAATACTTTTTGCCTTCCTTGTGAAGAAAAACACTCCCTGAGCGCCGCCCTCATCGTTTCCGTTTCCTGGGTATATTTCTCCTGAACCTGGCCGCCATTTCTTTGCTTTCCACCCGTGCTCGCGTCATCTGCCGCCTCGGGTCTCCTTCTGCGCTTATTCGGCACAAGCTGTGCTAGTGGACGCCGGGGTCGCTCCAATACCTGCGCCCTCTCAAAGTCAATCAACATAACCCCCTTGACCTCCGCATTGAACAGCATATTTGGTGTTCGGACGTCTCTATGGGCCACTCCTCGAGAATGGACTGCATGTAGTGACCGCATTGCCGCCCGTTGAAGCTGTGCCTGTCCAAGATGGACCGCATTGAGGTCTTCCCCTCCCCACGACAGAAAGATCATGTGCACGATGTAGACTCGGTGTTCGTAGTAGTAGGTTCGGTCCATTGACCTGAGGTCGACCGCACCGAGAAACACCGGCACATGTATGCCTTGTATAGGCTGCAAATGCTCGTAGACAGCCGCCTCGTTCTCAACGTCTTGGGCGAATGCTTGAACCGTACCCTTGCCGACGAACGTGTAGCCGTATTCAAGCAGGGTCACCTTGAACAACACTCCGCACGCGCCACCCCTTCCAAGCCGTGTGATGCCCATGTCTAGTGTCCGCTGGAGCTGCTTCCTGAGAAGAGCCAGGAATCCTGCCCGGTTGATAGGATGGCAAGGAGCTGAACGGTTTGGGTCGCGACCAGGGGAATCGCTAGCCCTACTCCGCTTGCCGCCGTGCATCAACACGTTCGGGCACCTTGGGTCTAGAGCGCCTCTCCCCGCAAGCCCTCGAAGGCACTTTTGTGTGCAGTATGGCCTGTCCTGATCGTTGTTTTCACCTCCTCCACTGCCCCCTGGCTGACGCGCTAGAACTCGTTGACTTCGTCGAGTTGTTCCCCGGCCACCCTGGGCATTGGACGTCGCTCGGCGTGTGTCTCGTCCCATGGGAGTGGGCGTGTTTGGTGCGTCCCGTTTCGACGACTCGTCATCAGACGACTCCTCTGGATCCCGCGGCTCCTTTCTGGTCGGCTTGTTGTCTCTCCCGTGGTCCCGCTTGCTCCGCCTTTTGCCCCGAAGAAAGTAAGGAGATCTCTCAATGTCCTTGTACGTCGTTGGTTGGTATCCGGGCGAGCTGTCCGGCGCCCGCCGTTCACCCTCCGGAATCGATCGCAGTGTAGTCTCGAAATCTTCTGACCAAGTCTTCAGCTTCTTCATGGCATCGTTCCGTTCATCCTGCCCATGCAGTCTGCGGTGGCCTGGCATGCCGACAGCCATCAAACTGAAGGCCAAGTATTGCCCGACCGCCGTCCACAGGTGGGAATCGTCGGGGTGTGCTTGCACCTCCGCGGCAGGCTCCGCCAGATGGTATAGCAGCGTCTCGGGCTTTGTCCAGTCGATCCTGAGAAACACAATCGCCTCGCCCGTGGTCAAAAGGCCATATTCGAGTCCACCCTCGATCATGTAGTGATAGGTTTGCGTGATGGCGGCCGCGGTCAGCCTTTCGGCGTGATACTGAAATCGCGCCTCCGCGTCAACAGATGTCGGGATTGTCTTCCGATTGACCACCTCCTTATAGATGTCCATCGATCGCAAACCAAGACGGAGGTGCGGGGCAGTCAATTTGTGAGGCGGCTTGTACTCGGAGACGTAGAGCATCGTGCGGATCGCCGGATTCGTGTTTTCGGATCGGTAAATGCAGATCTGATCGGCTCGTAACTGCTTCAAGTCGAGTGGGGTGTGGCGCGGTGTCGAGGGCGGTGTCGATGGGTTCTCACGACGGCGGACGACCTCCTCGGAGGCATCGCTAATCGCATGTGGGTGGTTTTCGAATATGATGCCGTCTCCAAGATCAAACGCGCGTCTGGCTTGTTCCACGTTCTTGAGCTCATCCACGATCGTCGCAACCGGGTGTTCCACGCTATTATGCAGGAAATACTCGAGGGCCTTCTCATCGTTGATCTTGCGCTTCGCGATCCTGGTTCCTAGACCTGACAGGAACGACCGGTTCTCGAAGAGGCGCCTGTCGGCGGGGAAAGTGTCGTAGAGCATGGCGAACATAAGATCTTGCTGTTGCAGGAAGTCGTCCCACGGTCGGAGATTTGTCGGACACCATTTGTTTCGCGGGTTGGTGATGGGCCCCTTGGACGTCAATTCGCGATCTGTTTCGACGTCGAGGCGGGAGAACACCAGGGAATGGCAGGCAGCGATATATTCGTCGAGCGTTGTGGGCTGCGTTTGTCGTCGTTCTTCGTCTCGCTCCTCCTCTGCCCCTTTGGCGCGTGCTTCGGCCTCTGCCAGCTGTCGTGTCAGCTCTTCGAGTCTTCTCGACACATCGTCCATGGCGCTGATGGCTGGTGTGGAGTGAAGGCGTTGGGCCACGCGACAGATCTGGGATGTTGTGACGATGATGATGCAGCCTCGCGTGTTGACGCGAACTGTTGCCCGGACAATTTCATGAGCCGCCGCTACCCGGGAATATTAGTCAGCGCTCGGCTTACGCCAAAATCACGGGCCCGGCACGGGTGGGTCCAGTCCGGAGACCCACGCGCGCCGCCTGAAAGATCAATTCTTTTACCCAGTCGCAAAACATGCAGGTAAATCTAAAAAGTGTGTCTAGAATAGTTTGAATCGACTTAGAAGAGACGGCAAACTGGTCAATCTGAGTCATTTAGGGTTGACCGAAGAATTACTGGATGCGTGAAAATGTTAGGATTCGGACCGGGATTCCAGCCTTGGGATCGGCCCTCAATGTCCATCCTGGAAACCCTTACTAGACGGTAGTATCGGTTTGCCAAAGTGAAGAGTTTGGGGCCAGTTATTATCCTACTCCTGTAAGTATACAAATTAATTTTTCACGGGGAGCTGTGGGTCTCAGGTATACAAATGTGGACAAATAGTTAAATCCATGTTGCTATCTCATTTAGGGACCTCAAATACCAATCATTTTTCAACCTATACCATTACAATCTCAAAAACAAAGGCGCAGCATCACAAGGGATCCTCATCCCACGCAAAGCAGATCTAAGTCGGGGCACTTATGAAGGACAGGTGGCAGGATAGAGAGATCTAGTGATCTGAGGATCTTCAGTTAAAGTATTCTATTTGATCGCAAATCACTCCGCAATTCAACGTGTTTTCTATATGACAACATCTGTTATATTTGTACTGATCTACCAGGCTTATCTTAAGGTCCTTGACGACTCGGCGTGACGTGTTTGCGCTTGATGTCGGATTTCATCTAGACACTGTATCCCTAAAGCTATAGATTATCTCAACAACGGTAGCGCGCTATCTTGCATCTCTATCCAGCCGCACAGCTCCCTTCCCCTCGTTATGTCCCCGGAAGTTGTCGTTTCTGACTAGCAATCCACATAACGTCGTAACTGAGCCTTTCAAAGTGAGCTAATCATGAACGACGCAAACATACCATGATTTCGGCTGAAGGACGCGGAGGAAGCAGATAGCTTGAAAAGAATTCTCCATGTCAGACTATCTTAGGCTGCTGTTGTGGATATGATTCCGTTTAGCCATCTTCTGCAGCACACGCAACCTCTCAATTTCCGATGTTAACTGCTTGGAGAAGTGGTAAACACCATGCACCTTCACATATTTGTCGTCGTGTTGGTCTTGCTTGCTGTAGATTTTCATGGTCAAGCTTCGCATATCGGCCCGCCTGCCCTATTAATGATGTCCTCGTCTCTGCTTGTTCCGCTAGCGGAGCAATCCTTGGCTTGTTTGATCCGACCGCAAGATATCCCAAACTTTGTAAGACATATCCTTCATTGAGCGTAGGTTACTTATGACAATGATGCAGGTGAAAGGTTCAGCAGGCAACTCCACAGAAAACAATCTGTGGACAACAACTGCTCTATCGCCTAGATAAGCGCAGTGCAAGGCGATATATTAGGTTAATTCGACGTATTGCTTGATAACAAATAAGGTCAGGGGCATATACCACAGCTCAAGCTGCTCGCACTCGGTACTAAGAGAGATAGCTCATGTCAACTCAATCCTCACCATTGGCTGTGTTCGCAGGTCTTCATTTCCAAAAGACCCTGGGCTTTCACGCTTCCTCTAACCTGCTCCCACGCTTTATCAGTAGAAGGCATCTACTAAGCTGTAGTAGCCTATGTCTTCGCGTTGAGATAAGCTTGTGCCGTGGAAGGTTCGCAGAGCTGGATGTCCCAGGACTGACTCCTTATTACGCAGATGCGAATTAAATTGGACCCAGGATCTTTAATGCAGCGACTGCTGCTGCAGCCCCCACGCTCCCAGCCTCGAGCGGTTGTTCTCAAAGCACAAGGGCGATGGACGTGCTCACAGCGCACAATGCAAGTTTTCTTTGGACGCGTGGCCTACAATTAGGCTTGTGCGAAGTCTTTGAAACCTAAGAAAGGTGCAAGGAAACACTATGGGCGCGATGAGAATGAGTACAACCAACATACGCTGCACGCTGCAACTGCTACTAGGTTGGGCTTATCATCAGGCCACTTGTAGTGAAAGAAGGTGACCATCATCGCAGAAATAGCGCATAGAAATCGATCAATTTGACGGACTTCATATTATTACCTAAAGGATTGCACTGTTCGGAAAAGCGCGATGAAGTTGAAAAAACGAATTATACCCATGCTTCATAGCAGTCACGCGCTCCGCGGCAGAAAGTATCCAAACCAGAGGGCGGAACATGATATGGCGCTCAATGTTGCGGAAGCCAGGTACTGTTCATGACGCCTGCTCTCCCCGACGGCACAGCACGATCATGAAAATCTCTGAGAATTAATTTGTGACATTTCCAGCTGTCACATCAGGGGTTCCCACGCCAAGTAAATTGCCAGCTTGTGTCTGAGACAGGTCACTTCCACCTGACCTTCTTAGGATGCTTTTGGTATTCACTTCTGGTTCAGCTTACAAGGGCCTGCTACTAGCATAACAACATTGCTTGACACATAATGAGAGAGGACAGCTTGCTTAGATGCATATGAGTTCTCCGAGCCGCCGCTTCAAGGCGCTCAAGTTCTTAAGAACTCGCACAGACCAAATCTAACGTCTTGCGACTCTTGTCTCAGGTATTGAGACTCTTCTGTGATACTACACTCGGAGAATGTGATGAAATTGCGAGGCGCTTGCCGAATATGATGTTTCAGATCCGCGGGACTTTTTCCAGGGCTCGATGGCCCCCATACGTTTGAGATGCTTTAACTGCATGAAGAGACGCCCCCAGCCAGGGTAGAAGAGCCTTGACTTGTTTTGATAAGGGGATAATTCACCAACGCCTCGGTTCCTCTGGCTTTTGCTGTTTAAATAGACCCTTCTGCCTTGAAGACTCATATGTGGGGGACTGTTCCTGTTGGGCTCGTCGTTCTCAAAATGTTGCTTTCTCCAAATTTCAAAGTTCAAACCCTCAGCGAACCTCTGCCGAAGAGAACCAAAACAACTTCATCATCGTCATGTGAGGGTTGCAACAGGAGCATCATGAAATCACGGAAGGTTTTATGCTATTAGCAATCCTCCCAGCCCTGCTACGGATTGCAGCGTGCATTATCATGAAGCAAAGTACCAAGACAATTTCATGGTTGTTGAGGAGATGAACGATGCTTTGTATGACGTGACTTAACTCTAATGGGCGTACTTCATTTTCATAGAGAACTCCTCACCATGGCGAGAATTTGGTTTGGCATAGTGCCCCTGGGAGAACCAGCACGCGAGGCGTTCAACGCAGCTGATATCAAGTTTGACAATGACCTTTCTACCCATCCTATGCTCGTCGTTGCCGGAAATTCTTCGATTCATCCGCAGATCAAATCAATCGAAAACTGTTTCTTATCTTTATATGCAATATAGACGAGATGATGTGTTCGTGCCTGTACCAGAGCACGAGCTCTTCTTCCCAAGAAGCCTTGAACATGAGACAAGACAGCGTTGACACCCGTGGTGGAGCATGATCGATGGGCAGATGCAGGGTGTTCGGTGGACACATGCCGTCGGCTGAAGAGAAGCCTCGGGACCGGGATTCCATACTTCAGGCTGGCTTCGACCGAGCCCGGGCCAGCTCTCCGGAGGTCACGATCATAGTCCGCTTCAAGTAGCATCCACGCAACCAGTGAGAGATCACCCTGGCCGAAAATACATTGATTTTCTGTCGGTTTTCCATCTGATTCCACTCTTCAATTCGATTTCAAACCAAACCTTGGCGCTTCTGCGCTTGCAATTCCACGTGGATGTGGGCAATGGCCTTTACCACGAAAGAATGACCACGACGTTGTAACCAAAACAGGGATCTGTTTTATCATCGAATGCAATACTATCTTTTCATAATTCAGACGGTGCCTGTGACCTGTCTACGAACGGATGTTCTCATCGAAAACTGAGTCTTGCTCTCGGTATATAAGTGATTCAAGGGCCTGTCGTTTTCTTCACGGCAATGATGACTCGTTTCGCCAGGGACTTCGATACGAATACGGTATGCAGATCCCTCCCAGAGCATGGCCTACGGCGCATTCTTTCTGAGGAAACGTAGCACATGGTTACCCTAGGAGGCCGCACTATCAGGGCCCACCACAATTCAAGCAAAACAAGCAAGTAAATCAATCAATTCAATCAATTATGAGGCTATCGCTAGTCAATCAATTCAATTATCAGGGTTAAACTTGATTGTTTTACTTGATTTACTTGATAGCCTGGCTTTTTATCACGGCGCGGGGGCTGCGCGCGAAGCCCTGGGCCCGGAAAATCCGGAAGATTATTAATCCAGCCCGGCCCCCCTAGCCCGGCCCCTGAGGCCCTGTAGCCCCCCCCTCTAAACTAAAGGTCCCAGAAGCCCGAGGCCGGGCCCCCGCCCCGCCCCCCGTGGGGCCCCGTCCCGGACCCTCCCCCTCCGGGCTTTTTCCCGGGGGCCTCCCTCCGGGGGCCTCCCCTCCTAAGCCCTTCCGGGCCCGACTCTCTTAGGTCCTACCCTCTAGAGCCCTGCCCTCTAGAGCCCTGCCCTCTAGAGCCCTCCCCTTAAGCCCCCGCGGCCCCCCAACCCC
>JABGLZ010000424.1:28534-41089 GCA_014705045.1 Colletotrichum theobromicola | reverse complement strand
CCCCCCCCCCCCCCCCCCCCCCCCCCCCGGTTGTGTGTGAGTGGGACACGGCGGAAGAGCGGATTTTGGGCGCTCTATCGTTTTTTTCCTTTCTCCTTGGCTTCTCCACGAAATAAAATGCTTCTAGTCTGTTGAGGGAGGAGGGGGCAGATTTGCGGGCGGGATCTCAACAATGCGGTACTGATTGGTCCGGGGGGCCAAGAGAGTGCAGCCAAGGTACGCAGTAGAGGTAAAAAGACGTGCAGATCGGTAAGATGCCTGGACCCTGAAGACTGCTGAGTGGTTTGTGGCAGCAGCCAGCCCGGGGGCGAAGAGGAGGAGGAACAGGAGGAGGAGGAACAGGAGGAGGAGGAGGCGAAATGCGACTCTCCCGTCTCTTTTCGGAGCGACTGGCTTGTGAAGGCTGCTTTGCTCCCTGTGTGCGACTGCAGGACCTGAAGGTTGTTGCACGTGTGTCTGTGGATGTGCTAAAGAAGGTAGAACTTGGTTCGTCCAGCCTCTCGGTATGTATGTGCCTCAGATCGGGAAGATAGGGATGGAGCTTTGGGACCACCGGCAGGGGCGAGAGGAGACAGAGAGCGGTTGAGCGGATTCGAGCGCAATTATGAGACGGATTACTGTTGCTGCTATTGCCGCTGCCGTTGTAGTAGCTGCTGCGGTGCTTTGTTGTTTGTGGCGGTCTCCAACGTTGGGAGCCGAGTCGTGCGGCGAAGACGCAAAAAGGACGGCACGGATGAGATGTCGGTCACCGAAGGCCGGCCGGACAGAAAGACAAGAAGGCGCTGAGAAAGAGGGATGGGAGAAGGATGAGAAGTCAAGATTGAGAGGGAAGAGAGTATTTACTAAGAAGGAGATGAATAGGACCAATAAGCCCGCCGAAAAAGGCTGGGCGAGGAGAGGAGCTGGAGGAGGAGAATAGATTACCTTACGAATACACGAGGACAAGACCGGGGTCTCTCTTCGGTCTCGGAGCAGGTGGACGAAAGGGTCATGGGGGAGGATGGGGAAGAGCCTAGGAGGAGGAGAAGAGAGATCCGCACCGGAGGGAAGTGGGAGACTGAAAGAGACAGTAGAGAGGAAACAAAACGGCAGAGACCTTTCGCTTTGCATTGCTAAAAACTTACTGCATGGCTACTACTAATTACTGCAGCAGCAGCTGCTAGGTTCTCTCGACACTTGGTTAGGCGGGCTTTAAGATTGCATACGAAGCCTGTATGGACATGTCCACAACGCAAAAACAACAAACGACAACAGCAGGCCTACTATTACTATGGATAGCAGGACTACTCAACTCTGCGGCAGGCTAACAGCAAGCACATGGACTGCCCAGAAATGGGGATCCTTCCCGCGCGCAATGCGGAAATGGGAAGAATGCACTCATGGTCCATCATGGATGGAGGAGACCTTCTCTGAATGGACGTCCGGTAAAGTTCGGCCCAGCGCGCATCGTGGCGGATCAGGCGCGCCACCAATAGCGTCATTCGACACCCATGCCCAACCATGCATTGGATTTGGCAGACCCCAATCCCCAATCCCCAATCCCTTGTGCTGCGTCCCAAGACAGCCCTGAAAGACAGACACCGCATTGCTGCAGGTTCGGACCTGGGCCGCCGTGCCGTTGTCAATGCCTGTGACCGCCCAATTGGAGCAAGTCGTACCTTGCGTGTGTGTGTGCCAAAGTGCCTGTTCAAGTCACTTTCCCCCACGCATTTCTTCTGAAGAAAGCAGCTGATAGCGCTTGGAGAGGAGCCCGGCGGATGACAAGAGGATGATGAGAATTCAGTAATGGGCTCGACGATCCCTGGTGAGGAGCATACTGCATGAGGTAGCTCGAGACTCTTGGCCAGATGCAGTATGCGGTGAGAACCTGTTTGCGCAATGCCGTGCGTTTCGGAGTCTTGGTCTTGTCATCCATCTCCAGTCTCGTCTTCTTCTTCTCTTTCCCTTTGCTGGCCAGCAGCTCTCTGCGCTCTCGCAAGACTCTCTGCGCCCTAGCGTGCCTGGTGATGGCAATTCCCAAAAGGCCGCCACGTCTAAGGTAGCTCCGAGCGCCATGGCGATAAACGCCTGCTAGCGAAACTCGGAGACAACGCCCAATGTCATGCCCAACATGTCTGGCTTTAGTGCTTGCCGTTCGAGGAATGCCCCGGTAGAAAGCCTCAAAGACTGAAATCCCATTCCACATTCCTGCCACCCTTCCCTGCCTTACCTGCCCCACGGCCCGTGTCTTGCCTTTTCCAGACATACATCATCGCCTCGGTAGGTAGTGCCGCTATTCGTAACTGCTAAGCCATCTGAAAGACTGACGACGAGTCCCCAAAGGAAAAAAGATGACGGCCAAGGCCAGCACAAGCGTGGCAGTCCAGCGAAGCATCCGTCTTCTAAGCCATGCGTGGATGCGTGGATGACTGTGATGACTGGCCCAGCGGTCCCAGTGGCCCCAAAAACACTGGGACCCCCCCGAGAGCCCATGCCCTTGGGTGGGACGGCACGCCGTCCGTCTGCAGGACCAGCGGGCATGGCGGCAGCACCGTCCTACGCTTCCCGCGTCCACTGACCAGTAAACGCTACCCGACCTCACACCTTCGCTGGGGGGCACGGTCCCCGCGGCTGCACCGACTTTTTCGCAACGTCCGCCTTCCATTCTTCCCACTCCGCCTCGTCACTGTTGCGTTGTTCTAGCAGAGCTCGCCATTCTTTGAGTGTTCTTTGATCCCGAGACGAGGCAAGGCGAGACTCGACGGCTAAGAGTTGATACACGCGCACCATCACCATCGTACGTACCTCTACTGCGTAACCCTGCACCAAAAAAAAAGGTGTGCCCCCCGTCCGTCCCGCCAAAACGACGCCCGAGCCGTTCTTTGTCCCGCCCTCCCAAGCAACCACCCACCCACCCCTGTCCGATTCCGATCCCATCCTTCAGCCTTGCGAACGCGGTCGCGCAAACCGGGACCAGGCCGGCGACACGATCCCTTCAGCCGCGTTGTACGCTTCTCGCCATCGGCAGCAATCACCCACTCAACCGACCTCCGTCACCATCCGCTCTCCCACAGCACCAGCATCTACTGCTACAACATCACCAATGGCGGTCAACGACCTAGTATCCGACCCGAAGCTGTCCGTGGTCCTGCAGACCTCAGGCTACGCCCAGGACCAAGCCGCGAAGCTCCTGCAGCTCCTCACCGAGGTCGCCGAACAGGCCGGCAACGGCGGCGACGGCCCCCTCTCCCCGGAGCTGCAGGCCGGCCTGTCCAAGGAGCAGAAGCTCCTCCTCACCAACGTCTCCCACCTCCGCGGCCTGCACCGCGCCGCCAACTTCACCGCCAGGGAGACGAAAGCGCAGACCGCCGAGGCGCGCCACGAGGTCGACCGCCTGCACCTCCAGCTGCAGAACCTGTACTACGAACAGAGGCACCTCGAGGGCGAGATCGAGGCGTGCGAGTCCTACGAGTATGTGTTGCCGCTGTCACGTAACTCATCATCGAATCACAAGGGATGCTGACCGAAAATTGACAGCCACACTTATCAAAAGCTTCCCCTCATCCCCGTCGAGGAGTTCCTCGCGCTGCACCCCGAGCACGCCGACGACGACGAGAACGCCTTGATGGTTGCGCGCATCGGCCACGAGCGCGCGGAGCGCGAGACCCTCGAGCAGCAGAGGCTGGAGCTCGTCGGGCGGAAACAGAAGCTCATCGCCGAGAACAAGAAGCGCAAGGACGACCTGGCAAATCTGGACAAGGACCTGGAAAAGTTCATCGATGTCGGTTTTCCCCCAACCATCCTCCTGTTACACCTAAAAGCTAACATCCGATCACAGGCTGCGAAACCCATCCAGGAGCTCTTCGAGAAGGTCGTTTGAGTGTCTGGCGTGTCAAATACCATCATCGGCTAGCACATGCCACGACCGCAATCTCCCCGGCTGGTTGTGGTTCAACCGTGACAAAACTGGCCGATGTGGAATATGGAGTATGACTACCAAACTCGCGAACCCGTGCCGGCATATCTCCGACCAAAGAATTGGAACAGCCCGAATCGACGTCTCGATGGGGGAGTCTAAGGGGAAATGATGCCGGGAAATTCGTGCATCGAACCAGTCCCCGGTACGGGTCCTCCATTAGAGAAATAAAAAGGTCAGCCAGGGGCGAGATGAGAGCAAAGGGGCGACCGAGCATATTCCGTCCCTGCCCTCGCTTGGAAGACGTTCGGACGGGGTCGCGGCAAGGTGCCCGAAGATATCTCGGCATCCTCACTCATCACCAGGTGGGAACTGTATGCACCCCGGCGGAGGAAGATGAGGGATTTTGGGTTTAATCCCCTGAGCCGCGTATCCGAGAAACCGGCAGATGCGGACGGCGGGTATACGGACATAGAGACGCTATTTGGAGCTCACCACGGGCGGAGGAGGTAGGTACTACTACCACCGTCTGCAATGGATTCAATAGCAAGCCAGCGTCAAACCTCGTGATGTTGTACGTTGAGCTTGAATATCAATGCAATCCGACACATTTACTGTTCGGCTTTCGGAATGCCATTGTGACACTGTGACTGCCGCGACACACTTCCCCCGGCATCTAAGGCCCGCAAAGAATTGCCGAGGCCGTTAGGCGTTGCGGACGTCCCATCGTCTCCGTCACCCGTCGCCGGCGGCCGCCGCCACTTGGGGACTCCGACACGGCATATGGCCGGTGTCGTCGATCAAGCGGTCCGGCGACACAGCAAAGTCGAGGACGATGCGACGCGTAGGCTTTGAATGAGGATTGCAGAGTCAACAGCACGCACAGGGCAGCCGGAGGTCTCACCTCGGACCCGGGCATGATACGACAAATGTCAGTCCCGGACGCTTACTGGTTGGTCGATCCGTCCGGCTGTCGGGGATGATGGACGTTGCTTTTGTGTGAGACTTTGTAAACCCGGGGGATTCTTTTTTGGCTTTTTTCTTTCGGGGGGCGTCTGGGGTCAAGGCCGTTTCATCGGGGTCTTCGACGAGTACATGTCTGTCCCAGAAAAGCACCTTCCACTCCCCGTCGGACTTTCAGTCAGGGAGTATGCGGCATGCGGGTGCCAAAAGGGCCCCGTCAGCTTTCTGTCAATGAACTTGATCAGATGTAAGTGTCTCACAGTTCGCCTGGGCCAGACTGTTCGAGAAACAGGTCTGAAAGTGGAAGGAGGGGAACAAGATGGTGGTTGTCTCCAGCTCATGAACCTGTCACAACCCGTCGGACATTAGAAAAAGTCCCCTTGCCCCCAAACGAATTGCATCCCTCGCCACCCTTCCCAGGGCCTGAAAGCTGCACGCGCGGGAGTTGGGTAGAGTTCGCTTTGCGTGCGGCGTGGAGAACCAAAAAAAAAAGTGTGCCCATCCTTTGAGCGTTCTTGCAGGAGCCTGTTTCAAGATCGTTTCCTGCATTTCGACGCAGAAGTTGGCTCCCCGTCGGCCGACCAGACGGGTCCGCCGATACAATCATTGGCTTGCAGACAGACGACGGCTTTGGGGCGAACCCTCTAAGTCGCAATAGGTTGAGACATGCCACTTTCCATCACCGGACGGGTCTGAGAGCTCCCCATCGTCAGCGGAGTGAATGTCTCAAGGGCGAACCCTCAACCATGCCGTGGGTTAGGTGGTTTGTGAGCGAGACGGAAGTGTGGTGCGCAAGGTTTCCCAGAAAGCAGCCTCGCTACTGGATCTTGCGAAATTGCTCGCATACTGCCCATGGCTCAACCCCGTAAGAGTGTCCCTCGATATCGGATGTATCGTACCGATTCCGTCGTCGTTGATGAATCAGCTTGCCCTGCAACCGAGGTCGCAACCAACCCGAGTCAAGTGCTTCCAACTTTAACTGCAAGTCCACATTGGCAGTCATCATGGCCACAGGAGCCAATGAAAATCGCAAAGCGCCACCGGTCGATTGCGAGTCTCTTGGACCTCCAAGACGGCCAAGACAAATGTGCAGTCAGTAAATTATAACCACTCACGGTTGATGGCAGTTGGATGGAGCCAAGGAGCCAAGACGCATACAGGTGGATGGGGGTCCAGTGATGCAGAATCAGACGCGGTCGTTCGCTGTTCGGTGGTGTGATGCGCCTTTGCAGCCTTCCTGGTTCCCTGGGCCTGCTTTCCTTTTCCAATCACCCGCCGACGCGTCTGCATGTGGTGTAGTTAATGGCGATCCGCGGGTGCGGGTCAACGTGGGTGCCGCGATACCAAGCTCGGAGGGCGAGGGACGGTTCGAGTATCAACTGACAACCGCCCACGGGGAACGACACAAAGATGCTCCGATCCCAGACCAGGTCTCAAGACGCCGACGGAGACCTCCCAGAAGAGCCCGGTGAAATTGACGAGAAAACATGTTGGCAGCCGGGCAATTCTGGCAGGACTGGTTGGTTCGTCAGGTATCGCGTACAGAGGTAGTGTAGAAACCTGGAACTCCAGGTCCGGCCTTGTTGGCCCACAGCGGCCAGTCAGATTCGGAGCTTCAGAAACGTTCAATCTCAAACGCCGGCCCGCCAAGGGTTTGTCCACCCCACCATCCGGCACGTCCCCCCCCTTTCACTTTGTTCTGTTGCTTCCTTGCGCTGGGCGTTAACCGTTATTATGTCACCGACCGGGGCCCAGTGATCAATGATCATGGAAGTCCGCGGCATCGGTATCTCCTTGTTGATGCCGCCGCTGATTAAGTCTTGGGAGAGCGCGCGGGGGATGGGATGCCACGGGCATGCATGGCCTCTGCTCTATCAGCGTTTCTCGGCTGAAGCAGCGAATGATGGGCACATCGCCTCAGCTTGTCTCCAGCCTGATACAACCAGCTCGTGAAAACCAGGAAGCGCTCGATGCGCTCGCCCGTCGTGCTGACGAAGAAAAGCCCGTATCCGTTTCTTCTCAAGGCTGCATCGTTCAGTACGGCGAAAAGCAAGCACTCGCTTGTGATTTTGAAATTGCGGAGGGCTGCGGAGACGTTTCTATAAGCCGAGTGATACTTGGCCAAAGGGCAGCGCCATGGCGAGAGATCAAGTACCCAAACCATTAAGATACCTCTCGAGTTGGGACTGCGCGGGAAGGACAAGCACAATCTGCTGCAGGGATGGTCGCCGTGGTCTTTTCCTTGCCTGCCTTAGTCTTTGAGGCCCTGGAAGCGCCACTCCGTCTCCGTGCACCACGGTGAGATGTCGTTGGTGTGCTCGTGTCGCATACGAATCTCAAAAGTCTCATACGCCGATGCTTTCACTCTTCCCACCCAACCTACTATTAGCATAGTATGCGTCTGACCTCGCTGTTGCTCTTCCTCATTAGGCGCGAAAGAGAGGCGCCAGGCCATGCCATCAATTGCGATAGCACGGATATCCGAGATGGCTGGGATTGCGGTGAGCGCAAGACCTTGAAAGAACTAGCTGGCGGCGCTGTTGATTCGGACGACATGTTGCGGCTCCTCGTGGTGCCATGAATGGCTGCTGGCTCAAGTCCATGGCCAACAGCCATCGTGATAATGATATGCGCTTGTCGAGCACATGATTATATCGGGCGGTGTGACTAGGACCACCACGTATGCGACTTGCAGGTCGAAATCTCCCGTCCCGATTGCCGTCACGGCTGGATCCTTACAGACCTGGCCAGAGCGCCATGCTTTTTTTTTTCCCCTTTGCTCTTCTGAATGATTTGCGCTTCAAATTTTTCTCATTTGGTGGTTGCAACTCTGAATAGGAGAGAACGAGGGGAACGAAAATTGGAGAATGGGTCTCAGTCTCCCATCATTTCGCAGCAGCGGTATCCCGGCTCGCCACGAGATCCCAGGCCGGCTCGCCAGCCGGTGATGAGTAGTGTTGGAGGAGGGGAACGCACTGTGACTGGGCTGGTTGGTTGGCTTGGGCAAATGTCAGACTCGGCGAGGGATTGGCACCAAATGAAGGTTTGCAATGGTGGGACGACCAAGCAAAAACACCGTAGGGCCTCGGCCACGAGCTAGTTTAGCACAGCGCAATCAATCGTTGTGACCCCTGGTGCCCTGGATATGCGTGCGACGGTCTCGTCAAAGATCGAATACCATGGGATGACACCTGTTGTGGGCGAAGAAGCAAGCAAGCAAGCAAACAGACAGCATTGCCTGCCCTGTCGCAATTGCTTGATGTCGATGGCCATGTCCATACTCCGTAGCCATGTCGCGAATTGCTTGCGTGGGCGCGTTCGCATTTCGCTTGTCGTCTCTCTATCCGCGACCCTTTTCCACCAGCATCCCTCGCCCAGGTCCTATGACGACGTTGCCGCAGCATGGCTACGGCGATGACGACGGCAGCCACACGTAGCCAGGCCATGCCAGGCTCCAAGCCCCGGCCGCTGAGCTTCTTGACAGCAACCAGCTGCAACTTCGCTGGACGAAATCGCCAAGTTCACTGCGGCGGCGAGGATGTGGCCAACAGCAACGAGTGCTTCTAGCCCTGGCTGAGCCACAATTTGCTCCGCTTGGCGTACGTACCACTTGCAGACGGGACGGAGAGAAGCGACAGCAGCAGTGCAGTGCATAACACGCTAGCCGTGCCATTGTCGCAGTGGTCGTGGTCGATGAACTGGCCTGAATCTCTCTCTCGACTGTGGCCCCCCAGGTACTTCGTAGTGTGGCACAAGCAGCAGCATCTGTCCGCCATGTATCTCGATCCGGGTTCGCACGCGCATGGCAAAGAGGTGCAGCCACGACGGGTGGCCTGGGGAACCGTCTTTGTTCCGTGACCCTGAGGCACATATGGCGGGATCCATGGCGCGTGGCTGCGAAGTGCTGGCTCGTCTGCGCCGGGCACACACGGGTTTGCGCAGTTTGCGCGCCACGAGCAAATCGCTTATATTCCGAGACCGAGGATCACCAACACAGCCCATCCAGCTCGCGAACTTCGCGGCCGGGCGCAAGTACGATCAAGAGCATGTAAGACGACATGGCAGCGGCCAGGCAGTCCCGGCGACGGAGAAGTTGTTGAAAGACGGCCGAGTACGGCAGTGGATGGATTGTCGCAAGGGAGAGTAAGCGGCTCCCGCAAACCTCATGTAGCCCGCAAACAGCTGGATGGTTGTTGGTGACATGCGCACAAGCACGCTAGGTGGCTCGCAGGAATTGAGTGTTTGGCTTGCTGTTTCCAGGGGCCTTGGGGGGCGGGGAATGGAGGGAGACAATAGGTAGCTAGCACTGGCCCTCTTGGCCTCCAAGATAAGGTGCAGATATGGGATGAAAGGATTCAGAGATCCGAGACGGATGATGTGCTTGAGGTGAAGTTGACGGGAGCCACGCTGTTGGTGCGTGTGTGTGTGTGAATACGTACCAGACATGCGGTACGCAGTAAGGCAGGCAGGAGGAAGGCATTGATCGTCACCTCGACTTACACGAGGCAGGTACCGTCCTCACCGACTTACATGCCGCCAACTGGCTTCTGCTCCACGGGGCCGCCGTTGACGAATACCTTGCTAAGTAGGTACAGTTCCTCGGACGACACTTTCATAGTGTTGTTTCCCAGCAGGGCAAGATGGCAGAAGACGACAGATGGCTTGCTGTTCGGCGTGTGAGGTGGTCAACCTAAGCTTCGAGACGGCTTACTACGCCGCCGCCGAGCAGCTTTAAAAAGTGGCTTACTAAATCCGATGCCTACAGCGGAGAAGGATGTGAAGGCTACCTACCTTATCACCTTACCACACACAGTACACGGTCTACCGCGCTGCTGGCATGCTGGAAAAGGAGGCCTCGCATGCCGAATCCTCCTCCGATCCATCTCCGCAAAGCCAATTCCTCCTATTCCCGTCGGCTTTTGACCGCCAAGCTGCCATCACTTGGACACAATAATGGGCACTCGAGCAGTGGTGCTCCATTCTCCTTTGTTCTCCAGGCCCTGACGAGACAACCGAGAAGACGGACCTCAACAGAGCTGGGGCCGGTCAGCATTTGGTGTAGTGGGGAGCAGTAGGGGAGACCTGGTTGTCGTGGGGCATACCCAGGCACCTTACCGCGTAAAGTCCTGGGCGGTGGACACAACACTGTGGCGTCCCCAGGCGATGCACCGCAAATTTGTTAGTGGGGAGGGCAAAGTGCTATTTTCTTTCCAAATCCCCCCAAAGGGGATGCCGTTTGGGCGAGCCAGCCCAGTCCGTCAGAGCGGGAGGAGCGACCCTACAGCAGCTTAGCGTTTTTAGCGTAGGGT
Organism: Colletotrichum theobromicola; assembly: GCA_014705045.1. Classification (NCBI taxonomy): domain Eukaryota; kingdom Fungi; phylum Ascomycota; class Sordariomycetes; order Glomerellales; family Glomerellaceae; genus Colletotrichum; species Colletotrichum theobromicola. The sequence continues at coordinate 30,922 of JABGLZ010000424.1, read as the reverse complement.
GCTTGGTGCAGTACGTAGCGGTCCTTGGCCCAAAGGCCCTGTCTTCTTTTTTTTCTCTTGTTGTTTTGACGCCGCTTGGAGGATGCGGAAATGACCGCACTGTGCGGGCATTTTCCAAATTATTTCCAGTCTGTCCAGACAAGGCACGGATTGTTGGCATCTGAATGCGGACGGCCAGAACAGCAGAGAACAAGACAGCGCCGACGGAACAGACCACAGAACAGAGTTCAGGACAGCCGTTCCAGTAAAGAAAGCAGCAATAGCTGCCAAGTGCGGCTGAGCCATTGCCCGACGGGTAGCGACTCGCAAGCGATTCGCAAGCAACGATGATGGCGACGACGAATCTACAGCAGCGGTCAGCAATATACCTGAAGGGGAACCCGCGCGATGCGTGTTACGGTGTGTCTCGATTTGGGGAGCTTTCGACCTTGGCTTTGCTGCTGTGCCTGTTCGTAACTTAAAAAGATAGAGCAAGAGAAGGTATCCGTACTCTGTGAGGTACTTGATGATTGCCCCGCGTGGCTGGGCACGGGGCCAAGCAAGAGCAAGAGTGAAAGTGCACCTGTCGAGCTAGAAAGGTCTGAAGCTTCTCTGGGCGTCAGCATTGGGAACGCCATGGCAGGCGAAAGGAGACATTCCGCAGCGGTTGAGAGGGAATTGTGGGCGCAGAGCGGAGAGTGAGGCGGTGTCGAGAGTCTTTCTACAGTACAGCAGGCAACCACGCAGAGTTGGAGGTGCTGGTGCTGGTGCTTGAGGTGTGCTGCACCCAACTTGGTCCAACAGGAGAAGGAGAGGAGCAAAGTAGGTTCCTACTATGGTAATGCAAGTACACAGTGCGGCGGTGCAAGCGTGGCCGCTTAGCCGGTAATTTCTCATTGCTCATTTCCCGCGGGGCGATTCAGTGCAGGCGCAGAAAATTCCCAAGGCAACCCAACCCTGTCGAGACCGTGCCACCCCTGTCATCTGCGAACCAATGTTCCACTTCGCGCTAACGCAATTATCGAGGCGGGAGACTGTGGTGAGCGGCAGCATCAACTCTGCAGAAGCACACCCGCAGTGCAGCACGACAGACAGCCAGCAGCAGCAGTAGTGTACCTAAGGTACTCAAGCAGCACGGGCAGCTGTGGCAGAGGCAGCCCGCCAGAAAACATGAGAGCGGGCGGGAGATGCGCTAGCCAGAGCACGCACGGCGGCACCACCCATCCCCCATTTCGTCTGGGGCCCTCTCGGCGGTGACAGGCCAATGGGATGCCCTCCCAGCACCAAGTCCCAATCGACAGTCCAATCAGTCCGTCGTGCAGGACCATACCAGACCAGCCCAGGCCAATGCCACACTGGCCCATCGCCCATCTCGTTGCCCATCGATTCTATCGAGGTATCGAGGTGCGTAGCTTCCATGACTGGCCCCTCCACTGCTCCAGTTTGGACCCCGGTCTGTTACGGCTGCCATCACCGCTGCTGGGTTGGCCCCTTGTTGGTCGTCTCGCCAATCCAGACGCTCCTTGTCCCCCCTTCCTCGCCCACTCCAGGCCAGTCCTGCGTCCTCTGTCTTTTGCAGTGCTGCTGCTGCTGCTGTTGCTTGTCTTGTCTCGTCTTGCTTGACTGCTTTGGCTCACGTTTCTGGTCTTGGGTATGGCCTGGCGCAGGTGCTGTTCTCTGCTTCACTGCTTCGTAACCTCTGTGGGTTTGCATCCATCTAGGTCATCTAGGTACTAGGTAGGTAGGTAGGTAGCTAGGTAGCTAAGGTACCTCAGATTGTGGACGAGGCGAGTGAATGCTTCAATGTATCTTTACAGTGTTCAAGACTGCCGAGGGTACTTCCATCTGTGGCCCAAACAAGTGCGGCTGCTTCAGGCCTGCTTCTGGGACTGACGCTGGCGCGCACTTGCATAAAACAGGTACTGCGGTAAGTACCTTTTCTGAGCCTTACCCGCTTTCCGGTACATGCCTGCCTGGCCTCCCAGGTCTCGTCTGGTCCAATACAACAAGCACGAAGCTCCCAGCTCCCATCTCTCAGGTCAGGTCCAGGTCCATCTCAATCAGTACCTTCACTCCCCCAAAATCAACAAGCCCGTCGTCACAGTGCTGCTGCTGCTGCTTCCGCCCCCCCCTTTCCCCTGTCCACGTCCCGCCCGGCCTCGATTCGATTCACTTGTACCGTGTGCGCGCCAGTGTCCACACCACACTCCATGTCACAGTCCCGTCCTCTCTGGCCTGCTCTCTGCTCTGCTCTGCTCTGTCCTGTCCTGTCCAAGAAAATCATCCACTCTCTACCTAACCTTGCACTTCTTTCCCTCCTTCTCCTTCTCTGTCCCGTCCCGTATCCATTAGCTTGCACTTCTCTCCTCGTGAATATCATCCGACAAGACGCACTCTAATTTTTCTCCA